>CAUYLG010061127.1:0-10512 GCA_963573385.1 Cacajao melanocephalus
GGTTGGTGTTGGTGTGTTATTATTTGTTTTTGGGTGGGGTTGGGTGTGGGGTTGGTGATGGTCTGGGTTGGGGGATGTGGGGGGGGGTTTGGTATTGTGGAGGGGGTTGGGGTTGGTACTGGTGGGGGGGGGGGGTGGGGGCGGGGGCGGGCCCGGGTCAGGGTCGGGGAAGGGGACGGGAAAAGCGCTGGGAAGGGGAAGGTTAAGGTGAAGGGAAGTGGAAGGAAAAGCAAAGAGAAAGGGAAGGGAAAGGGAAGGGGAAGGAGAAGGAAAAGGGAAGGGGAAGAAGGGAAGGGGAAGGTAAAGAGGAAGGGGAATGGGTATGTAAAGGAGAGGGGTGGGGGAGGGGAAGAAGGGGAATGGGAGGGGAAGGGGAAGGTGAGGGAAAGGAAGGGAAGGGGAGGGGAAGGGGAGGGGAAATGAAAGGAAAGGGATCTGCCTGCCTCAGCCCCCAAAATGCTGGTATTACAGGTGTGAACCACCACACACGGCCCATATGAGGAAATTTTAAAATGTGCACTTGCACCAAGTTCTTAGTTCCAGAGCTTCTGATTCGTAGGTCAGGAGAGGGTAGGTTCTTACGCAGTTTAGTATGGCTTTATAATTTGTACTTTTATTTGTGTACATAATCATCTTATGAACCCCTCCCCTCTCCTCCCCTCCCCTTCCTTCCCCTTCCCTCTCCTTCCTGGGAGGCAGAGGTTTTAGTGAGCAGAGATTGTGCCACTGCACTCCAACCTGGGTAACAGTGTGACCCCATAAAGAAAATAAATAATAAAATTTTCTCATGCAATTCTATGCTTAGCCAACACTGAAAGCCATGAATATAGTTAACAACACAGCTGACTAAATGTCTCTTTTCAGATTATCACATATCTATGAGACAACTGTTAATATAAGCCACAGAACATAAATGCTCATTTGAAAAATTACTGGTCACAATTTAAGTTGGTGGCACCAGCACAATTCCAAATGAAGAACACTGCGCTCCAGGAGTCGGAGGCCTGGCACTGACCTTACTACGGCTACTTACTGTGCCACACCAGACAAGTCAGCTTGCTGAGTATTTGTTTCATTTATAAGAATGAGAAAATATTTGTTCTGATTTGCTCTTCAGATTATTATCTATATAAATGAAAGTACAAGTTATAAAGCCATACTAAGTTATAAGAAAGACACTACATTTCATCAGAATTAGTTGATTCCTTGGAGTTACTGCAAATGATAGAGTCAGATCCAAATGCTGATTTTCAGAATCAAAACCAAGACCTCCCCTTTATTCAACTAACCAACTAACTAAAAACCACCTGTCTTTTAGTTAGATGAGAAAAGAGGAAGGCAGTTCTGCCTCTGTTACTGAAAACAGAGGCTTTTCTATTTTCTACCTTCAGCTCTCTCCAACAGCTCTTTCCAAGCTTGGCTCTTACCACAGCAAGAAAAAAACAAAAGTCAAGTACTCAATTTCTTTTCTTTCTTTTCTTTTTTTTTTTTTTTTGAGACAGAGTTTGGCTCTGTTGCCCAGGCAGGAGTGCAATGCTGTGATCTCAGCTCACTGCAACCTCCACCTCCCAGGTTCAGGTGATTCTCCTGCCTCGGCCTACTGAGTAGCTGGGGCTATAGATGCATGCCACCACATCTGACTAATTTTGTGTTTTTAGTAGAGATGGGCTTTCACCATGTTGGCCAGGCTGATCTCGAACTCCTAACCTCAGGTGACCCACCTGCCTTGGCCTCCCAAAGTGCTGGGATTACAGGAGTGAGCCACTGCACCCAGCCAAATAACTCAATTTCTAGGGAGGTAGTCCATTTTCTTCCTTTAAAAAAAAAAAAAAAAAAGATGAAACGCAAACCTCAGCCACAGTGCTGCGAATGCGATCCACCACCTGTTCAAAGTCCACCAAGCTGAAGAGCGGCTGCTGCTTGAGACGGTGCAGCTCTGCAGCAAAAGTGTCCTCCTGGTTTTTCAAAATGGATCCTGCAAAACAGGAAGGCATCATTAAAAGAAAACAGAGAGCACCCAGGACAGACAGGGTTTTCTGGAGAGGGCTAATCTCAGTGGGGCAGCAACTTCACCTGCTTCTTAGACAAACATCATGATTCTGGTACAATCTCAGGACAGGAACATTACCAGCCACTTGCTCAGACCACGCATGCTGTGGGGCCACATAGCATTAAGGCAGAAGAATGTTTGAGGATGTAGTACATTGGACAAGGAGCTTTCTACCTTTTCTTGTCAAGTTCACATTCTGATTCTCAAACATCTGGACAGATTCTCCAACAAACAGGATTTTTTCGGCAACCCTCACTGGAATGTAGGATGGCAAAATCTCCACTCGCAGGGAAAACTGCTTCAGAGATGGTGCCAGCATGTTCTCTTCCTCTATCAGGCGCTAGTCAAGGAAAGAGTGCACATTGATATGCAGTATGAAACAAGAAAAAAAAAACAACAACAAGAAAATATCTAGGAACTCTCCCAACCCATTAAAGATGCAGGAACTTTAAATCTGGCATTGCACGGTTCTCAAATCACCAGTTTTGAAGAGGTGTATTTCATCTTCAGGCAGCAGAGTGCCATGGTGGAAATAAGAGTGGCTTTTTAAATACTGGGATTTTGGCCCTCACGCTACCTTTACTATTGCATAAAAACTTGCACAGTTGATCACCTTCCTTACTTACACAATGAAAGAGGTAGTCTTTTTTGTTTTCCAGGTCTTGCCTCTATGTCTGCTCTGCTGGTATGCCTCAGAGCACTGTCCCAGACTGTCTTTTCCTCTCATTCTACACTTCTTATACAATCACAACATCTTCTGTGACTGATCAGTATAACAGAGTTTTAAAGTTTAGGTCACAGATCTCTCTCCAATCATAAAAGCTATGAACCTTCCAGATAAATGTACAGACATAACATTTCACGAACCTCCTGAAGCTACCCATGGGCCCCATATTAAAAACCTCCAAGCTCCATGCTGATGACTCCATGTATAGATTTAGAGCAAGCTGGAGTGCTCTCATGAGCCTCAGGCTCAGCCCACTGAACATTTCCCACAAGTTCCTCAAACTCAACATGCCCCAAATTAGACCCATCTTCTTCCCTGCATACAAGGAGTATCCACCCTTATCACCATTATTTGCCTACTGCTAAAGGCAGAAACCTGGGTATAATCAATGATTCTTCCCTCTTGACTGATTTCCAAACACTCACTAGGCCTATTGATTCCACCCTCTAAGCATCTCTCACACCTCTTTATTCTTAGTTTAGTGTTACCATCTTTGATTTAGGGCACTATTATTTTCACCTACATCTCCCCAGCACTCTCTTAACTGGTCGACCTACCTCTAATCTTGATTTTTAAAAAATGATTCCCCATACAGCATCCAGAGTGATTTATCATGAAGTCTGGCTGTGGTACCCACTTGGTTAAAATTCAATAGCCCCCAACTCTTTTCAGGTTCAAGTACAAATTTATTTCCACTGTTTACATGCACCTTTGTGATCTTGCCTCTGCTTAACTCAAGTGTCATCAAGTACCAATTTAACAGTTTCAAAGACCACCTCTCCCTCATACCATCTCTTATAACATTTTACATCAGCCTTTATTTGACCATTTCAATTGAATTACTACGGTTTCCCCAAATAAACCATGTCCTTAATGGTCTCTGTACCTTTACACACATTATTCCTTCTGCCTGGATATATCTTGACCTCTCCTCCCAAACTCTTTGCAGTTTAGACATAACTTCAGTGAAAAGCCTTCTCTAGTTACTCCAAGACCCTAACTCCATGACCATGTTCCAAGAATGCCCATATTTAGTCTTTTCAGAGCACTTAGAATACTATAATGTAACTGTTTACTTTTCTATATCTCTTTCCCTAAACTCAGCTCCTTAGGGACAGAGACTACTACTTTTTATTTGTCTACACAATTGTAGCACCTAGAACAATGCCTGGCACATAACAGGCATTCAATGAAATATTGCCACAGAATAAATGAATGGATGGATGGATGGATGAATATGCACAATGTAGGACTTTGAGGAGTCTAATCAAAACAGCAAACAGGCTGAGTGTGGTGGCTCACACCTGTAATCCCTGCACTTCAGGAGGGAAAGGTGGGTGGATCATCTGAGGTCAGGAGTTTGAGACCAGCCTGGCCAACATGACAAAACCCTGTCTCTACTAAAGTATGCAAATTAGCCGGGTGTGGTGGTGTGCACCTGTAGCCCCAGCTACTCGGGAGGCTGAGGCAGGAGAATTGCTTGAACCTGGGAGGTGGCAGTTGCAGTGAGCCAAGATTGTGCCATTGCACTCCAGCCTGGGCAACAGAGCAAGACTCCCTCACAAATGCAAACAAACAAACAAAACAACAAAACTCCAAACTGTATTTAAAATCTAAAATGTAGCTAGCTACTCCTTTAGAGGTAAGACTTATAATCTCTTAAACGCATATATTGGGAAAGGGGGAAACAAAAATAAACCTCAGAAACATATTTTCTATTTTATAGTCTCACACTAGTTAAGATAAAGCCAAATGTTTACATCCAAAGAAATGATGGAAGGTGCTCAGCTATGAGCTGAGAAGGGATCACCAGAAGATCATTATGGCTGCACACTTTTCCGACTCCTGGCAGGAGGGTGCTAGGCTGCTTTCTGGGCTCTCACCAAGTCCTGGAGTTCTCTCAGTTGTTTTCCTGTCAGTCCCCCAATGCCCAAATCCTCCTCGTCCTCTTCTGGCTGGGCACTGACATTACCAGAAGATGGACCCTGTTTGATAAAGAATTCTTCATGCTGGTCCAAGAGGAGTCCATGGAGCATCCAGGCTGAGAGCTGTTTATACATGACCCCATGACAAACGGCCAGGATTCTGAGCAGAGTGGAAAGTAAAAGGCTTAGAAATCTACTTAGAGAATGCTAAACCCCACAAATGCCACAGAAGTCATGCTTTAAGTTGTCAGAGGATAAACAGAGGCCTGGGAGTTTGATGAGTCATAAGGGAAATAACCAATTAAGTTAAAAATAATTTTGTTATTTTAATTTAAATGTGGGTGAACTAACTCACTGAATTTCCATATTTGCAGCCTACATAATGAAATCTAAAATGTTCAGTATACGTGCTGATACTACTTTAGGGAAGACATTTTTTTCCTTCTTTTATGTAATTTTCAAAACTGATGAGTCCTAAATATGTACAACTGTTTTACAGCAATAAAAAATAAAAAATTTAAAAAGGGACTTAATGGAGTCTCTTTTTGGCTAACAGTATTAAATTTGTTTTATTTTTGTTGGCATCACATAGGGAGAGAAGATTTAATATGTGAGTGCCAGGTATACATGAAAAACTATTATCCAGCAAAATCCAGAAACTAAAACAAAATGCAGAATGGTTGTTGGGGAATAGGATATTCAGATTGTCTCAAAGGATCACCTACCAGATAGCATATTAATTAAAAAGGGGAAAATGGACCTCTACAATGGAGCAGCATGTGATGAAAACACCTAAGCCAAGTGATCCATTTCACAACATCAGTAATGGGATAAACTTACTTTCTGTGTCTTCTAATATGATGTAATGGGAAATAATATCACCTAGGTAGTATTCTTGCCAAAAATGTTTAATCTGAATCTAATCATAGAGAAATAAATAAAGATTGTGAAACATTATACAGGACAGCTGGTCAGAACTCTTAAAATGTCAGCCTCATCAAAAACGGCAAGAACAACAAAAGGCAAGGGGGATGGTTCTAAATTAAAGAAGACTAAAAAGACATGAGAACCAAATGCAGTATGTGAACACTGATTGGATCCTGGATTGCAAAAAAAGAACAGCTATCAAGAAATTCTGGGGGATAAGCAGAAAAATTTAGATACAGTATTATTGAATTAATATTAACTTTCTCGGGTGTGATATGGAATTGACATTATATAAGAGAATCCCTTTTTCTTTTCTTTCTTTTTTCTTCCTATTTTTTTTTTTTGAGACAGGGTCTTACTCTGTCACCCAGGCTAGAGTGCAGTACCACAATCATGGCTCACTGCAGTTTCGATCTCCTGGACACACGCTATCCACCCATCTCAGCCTCCTAAGTAGCTGGGACGACAGGTGCATGCACCATGCCTAATTTTTTGGTATTTGTAAAGATGGGGTCTCACTATGTTGCCTGGGCTGGTCTCCTAGGCTGAAGCTATCCACCCACCTTGGCCTCTCAAAGCACTAGGAATAGAGGTGTGTGCCACCATGCCCAGCCAAGAATGCCTTTTTTCTAAAGTGATACAAGTTGAAGTATTTAGGGGTTAAGTGTTAGGATATCTGTGACTAGTTTCAAATGATGTGGCAAAAAAAATTATGGTTTGTATATTTCACATATACGTATAGAAGGAGAAAGAAAAAAGAAATCAAATGTGGCAAATGTTAACAAATGGTGAAACTAAAGGATATACTAGTGTTTGGTTGGTTTTTTTTTTTGGAGACAGGGTCTCATTCTGTCATCCAGGCTGGAGTACAGTGGCAAGATCTCAGCTCACTGCAGCATCAACCTCCTGGCCTAAAGCAATCCTTCTACCTCAGCTTCCCGTAGCTGGGACTACAGGCAGGCACCACACCTGGCTAATTTTTTTTTACTTTTAGTACAGAGTCTTGCTATGTTGCCCAGGCTGGACTTGAACTCCTGGGCTCAAGCGATCCCCCTGCCTCAGCCTCCCAAAGTGCTGGGATTACAAGTGTGAGCCACCAAGCCCGGGCTACAAGTGTTTTATTATACAATTCTTTCAACTTTTTTGTAGGTTTAAAATGTTCCAAAATAAAAAGTTGGGGAGAAAAAGAAATTACAAGAGCTTGAGATTGTTATTCGTAGTATGCCAACTGAATGGAATCTCTCTTTACATTTATGCATTTCTGAGTATGTGGTCTGTAAAGTCTGATCCCTGCAAACACAGAACAAACATGTATATATAACATCATCTACATAAGATTTTATATTCTATACATAAAAGTATAATAGAGAATTAAGTCCCTAAGGCATGTTCTGGAAAGTTTCCACTCTTGAGAGTTTATTCATTCAGTGGTAAGAGTGGAGATTAAGATTTGTGAGTGGCCTGGCCAGGTGCAGTGGCTCACACCTGCAATCCTAACACATTGGGAGGCCAAGGTGGGAGGATTGCTTGAACCCAGGAGTTCAAGACCAGCCTGGGCAACATAGCCAGATCTCATCTCTACAAAAAATTAAAATAAAATTAAAAAAAACAAAAAACAAAAAGAGTTGTGAGTGGCCTCATGGACCATCTATTATAATTTTTCAATGAATGTCACAATTTTTTGTAAATAAGGAAAATGGAGAAATGGAAATCTATTATAATTATAAATCTATAATTATAAATCTATAATTATAAATTATAATTATAAATCTATAATTATAAATTATAATTATAAATCTATAATTATAAATTATAATTATAAATCTATTATAATTTTTCAATGAATGTCACAATTTTTTTAAAATAAGGAAAATGGAGAAATGGAAAGATCAAACAGGCAGTCTTTGATCATAGTCTACGTATATTTTTATATAGTTGTAATCACAAGACAAATACAGTTTTGTATCATTTGTCAGTACATATTTATATAAAATATTTTACATGTTCTAGTACCTATACTTTTAATGGCTTTATAGTCTAGCAAGTGAATATATCTTCATTTAAATTTTCTTCTACTGGTTATTTTCTAATTTCCTGATTAGTAGACAACATTGCAATCAACATGTTTGTGCATATAGTTATTTTCTTCTATTAAATAATTTTGTTAGGATAAAATTCCTACAAGTGGCATTATGGGACTGTAAAACATGAACATTTTTAAGGACCTTCAATTTGAAAATACCAGCTATTCAAATACACGTTTAGACATAGCAAGCAACATCTGGCACATGTAATGGAATTCCTACAAGGATAACAGGGTCTAAACATTTAAAAAGATTGCCTCAAGGTCATCCAGGCAGCTAAATCCTGGCTTTGAAACTCAAAACTCTATAGCCCTTATTGCAATGCCTGAGCCATCATAAGAGTTACATAGGTTCCTCTGCTCATGGGGCTTTTTCTTTCCTGGTCATAACCTTCCCAAGAGGGAAACCTGAAATGACCTGAAAATAAAACGTGAGAAGTCAAATAATTTGACCACCCACCTCCACCACCAATTCCCAGTTAAGCCATGACTTACTTTTCCAGAGCACTTCGAACAGGAGGCAACCCCCCACAGCTGTGTTTGTAGACTGTTTCCAGGATTTGACAACCATGAATCTGTGGAAAATACAGCCTTGTCAAACTGGATTCCTTTCTAATAGTCCATGCAAGACAAATTCATATTCCATATTCAACCAAGAAGGCCCAATCTAGGAGACATTGGGGATAAACTGTCTTCTAAGATTTATACATAGTGGTTCTCAAAAAGGGACCTCTCCCATCAGCAGCAGTATCACCTGGGGACTTATTAGCTATGCAAACTCTTGGTTAGAGCCCAGCACTCAAGTGTTTCCACAAGCCCTCCAGGTGACTCTAATGCACCAGTAAAGTGTGAGAACCACCACACTTAAAGAAACCAGAATCATTTAAGAGTTGGAACACCAAAGCCAAGGAAAGCTCTTTATTTCAACCTAAGGCCCAATGCAGTCTACTTCTAAGGTATATACTTTTTCAAAAATCCTCTGCCTCTATGTTCTTCCGGCTCTTATTTTTACCACTTTGAGGTATAATTTACCATGAAATTCACCCGTTTTAAGCATACTAATCAATGATTTTTTGTAAATTTCAAACACTGGGCAACCATTACCACAACCCAGTATTATAACAGTCCCATTACTCCGCAATACCCCTTTGTACCTGTTTGTAATCAATCTCCATTCTTACCCTCAGCCTAGACTCTTGACCGCCTGATTTTTAAAAACTCGGTAGAGCCTTGGTATACTAGTTTCTCTACCATCATCCTGGCAGGAAGGTTTACCCATCTGCAATCCCCCTATTTTCCACTCTCCTTCCTGTAGCCAGTGAAAGCTGAAAGCCAACTGAGACATGCAGCTAGGCCTGGCTCCATTATGCTGTCCTTGCTAACTCTACTTGCCTAGAAGATCCTCTTTTATTTTGGGAGATAGTTTAATCTAGTGGTCAACAGCACACTCTTTGGAGCCAGATAGAGCTGGGATATAAACCCATTTATTACTATCTGTGTGACCCTGAGCACAGCCCTTAACCTACTTAGCCCTTTAGAGGATTGCGTGTGATAATGTATTTGAAGCACTTAGCACAGTGTCTAGTACAAAGTAAGTGCATAGTAAAAGCCGGATGTTGTTATTTGATCAGGGCAATCAGCATTGAAGGGCCAATGAGCACCCACTACTGGTCTTCCTGGCACAGCATGAATGTAGCAGAGCACTTGTTTCTACACTTACACAGTCAAAAATGATATAGCAATGTGGCAGATTAAATGGTTTACTAGTTATATTAATCAAAGTGAACACCCCTAATAAGCTAGGCACAAATAAGGAGCTTAAAAAATGAAGACTTGGGGAGAGATCCAAGATGGCCGATTAACAACAGCTCAGGATTGAAAGTCCCAGTGAAAGCAGAGAGAGCGAGTGGACGCCGCACTTTCAGACGAATTTTTGTTGCCCACAGACTGGGAGATTCCCGGTGGAGGAGCCACACGGGTTGCCAGCGCGACTTTTTTGGCCAGCACGGCTGTTTTGCCGGCGCCCCGGCACGGCGCTTCTCGGCACGGAGTATACGGGACGGGGTGCCCTTTGAGTCCGGCTTGGCTGGTCCCACCCCCACAAGGAGAACAGCAATTGGAAGCGCTGAGGACTGAGAGTTTCACAGTAAGCACAGCTGAACCGGGAAGGTCCAGCTCCGTGGGGAAGGGGCGTCCACCAAAGGAAAACTAAGAAACAGAAAAAACTTCATCACCGGGCGGAGAGATCCAAGATGGCCGATTGACAACAGCTCAGGATTTTAGCTCCCAGTGAAAGCACAGAGAGTGAGTGGACGCCGCAATTCCAGACGAATTTCTGTGGAACACAAACTGGGAGATTCCCGGCGGAGGAGCCACACGGGTTGCCAGTGCGACTCTTTTGGCCGGCGCAGCTGTTTTGCCTGCACCCCGGCACGGCGCAGCGCTTCTCAGTGCGGAGTATATGCGACTGGGTGCCCCTTGAGTCCGGCTCAGCTGGTCCCGTCCCCACAAGGAGAACAGCAATTGGAAGCGCTGAGGACTGAGAGTTTCACAGTAAGCACAGCTGAACCTGGGAAGGCCTAGCTCTGTGGGGAAAGGGCGTCCGCCAAAGGAAAACTAAGAAACAGAAAAAAACTTCATCACCAACAAGCCAGACGTCCACTCAGACCCAATCTGAAAGTCAGCAATTGCAAAGACGACAGGTGGATAAATCCACAAAAATGGGAAGAAACCAGTGCAAAAAGGCTGAGAACACCCGAAATCAGAATGCCTCTCCTCCTACAGGGGATTGCAGCTCCTC
>CAUYLG010061128.1:0-48764 GCA_963573385.1 Cacajao melanocephalus
GGGCAGCTGGGCTCAACTTCCTTGAGCCGTGGGAGCAGGAAGGGCGGCGGCATAAAGTAGCTTTTTCTAATTCTGTGAAGAAAGTCCATGATAGCTTGATGGAAATGGAAATAGCATTGAATCTGTAAATTACTTTGGGCACTATGGCCATTTTCACGATATTGATTCTTCCTAACCATGAACATGGAATGTTTCCCCATCTATTTGTGTCCTCTCTTATTTCATTGAGCAGTGGTTTGTAATTCTCCTTGAAGAGGTCCTTTACATTCCTTCTTAGTTGTATTCCTAGGTATTTTATTCTCTTTGCAGCAATTGTGAATGGCAGTTCGTTCTTGATTTGACTCTCTTTGAGTCTGTTATTGGTGTATAGGAACGCTTGTGATTTTTCACATCAATTTTGTATCCTGAGACTTTGCTGAAGTTGCTTATCAGTTTCAGGAGATTTTGGGCTGAGACGATGGGGTCTTGTAAATATACAATCATGTCGTCTGCAAATAGAGACAATTTGACTTCCTCCTCTCCTATTTGAATACCCTTTATTTCTTGTTCTTGCCTGATTGCTCTGGTTAGAACTTCCAATACTATAGTGAATAGGAGTGGTGAGAGAGGGCAGCCTTGTCTAGTGCCAGATTTCAGAGAATGCTTCCAGTTTTTGCCCATTCAGTATGCTATTGGCTGTTGGTTTGTCGTAAATAGCTTTTATTATTTTGAGATATGTTCCATCAATACCTAATTTATTGAGGTTGCTGTTGTTTTTTAATCAGTCTTCATTATTTTCCTTTTGATGGAGGGAGGCTGTGATATCCCAAATGCTTTATCTTGGGCGGTAGGATCAGCATAGCCCTTGGAATCACCTGCCACCTACAGTGTCACTAGAAGCAGCACTCTGCCACACATTCTTTCTTTGAGGTTTTGCCTCAGTAAATCCTTACGAGGTTCAGGCAGATAATTTATACTATCATTTGACCAGGGTTTTTTGTTAACAGAAGAAAGGTAGAAATTGTGGAATGCAGCCTGCAGGGAGTAAACAAAATACTTCCCTGACTAATAAGCCTTTCATTCATTTTCTCAATCTCCTGCTGGGTTTGTCTTTTTCTTTTTTAAAATGGAAAATCATTTTGTTGTTTCTTTTCCCCTCGTTGAAAGACCTTAATGGAAGAAATATTCTAGGATATTAGTCCTCTGCCTCCTTTCTCCTCCCTGAAGCTCTGTTTCAATCATATCAAACTGGCTGCAGCTGGGGCTTCAAAACCCAGCTGGGAATAAAACAAGATGGAGCGAAGCACCACCCTGCCATTTTGCTACCTGGGGCTGCGCACAGTGGGGCAGGCTTTGTCCTAGACCCCAGAACAGCGGTGCTGAGTGTTCTATGTCCAGAGCTTTATGCAAATGCCTACACGCTTCTGTCTGCTTCCCATCCTAGTCCATAAAACTGGAGCACCAGTGCCTGAAGGCCACGCTAATCAGGAGTGGGGGCCCAGAAAACAAGCTCTGCCCACCCTCTGCCTATAGGAGCTCTCAGTCTAGTCTGCAGAGGAGGTACAGGCATTAGACGGTAGGCCACGGGGACCACATTGCTAACAGCTGTGATGAGTGAGGCTTGGGGAAAGTCGGGGAGTTTTGAGTGATGGGATTGGGATCTGCTCTGCCCTGGATGCTCAAGGTCAAGGCAAATCACTTGAAAAAGGCATGGCTTGGAGCTCTGTACTCACAATCGTATTTGAGACTGAACAAAGGGAAGAAGAAAAGTGAAGGGTGGGGAAAGGAAGGAGTTAGAAGAACAAAGTAGGCAGCAGCCCTATTTGCGAGCTGCCTGCCTCTCAGTGAGTGCTTTTATTACAGGAGCCTGGGCTCTTTCTTTCCCTGAGGTTTCTGCAGACACTGACAGGAATGATGAAGAGGCTGGAAGCACAGGGCTGTAGGACAGACCAATCCTCAGCCTCCAGAAGAGGGGCCTTTGAAAGCTCAGCTCTCGGGTCCCTGCTAAGGCGAGCACCGTAGCCCCACAGCCTGAGCACAGCCTTTCTACTCACACTAGGGACTAACTCGATGACATCCCACCCACCTTTGGGTTTGCTCGCATTTGCTGCCAGGACCAAGGCATAGCCATTGTCTTGGTCTTTCAGCTTTTGAACATTTTCCTCTACTTCCTCTATCAGACAGTATCTAAATGACACCAATAAGTGAAACTGAAGCAGTTAGATCTGTGGCCCCGTTTAGGGTTTGGCAATGAGTGATAGTGAAGGTGCCTTCCCTGGCCCCTCCCGGATGTTCAATTCACTCCTGCGTCAGTGAGCTCACCCCTCACGACTGCCACATTAGCAACCTCACTCTAATAACTTTCCTGGCAAAGGCAGAAGTGACAACCCAGCCTGAATCATTACCTCACTCCCCAACCCTTTCGCAGTGTAGACCGCCTCCCACGGTTTACCACGGCATCTGAAAACACTCGTGGTGCTGAGCCTGGCATTGCCGCTGGCAAGGATCTGGCCCCTGCTGCCTTTCCAGCACCTGCTCCACCGCACCTTCACTTAGTCCATGTTCTAGGAAAACTGTACCTACTTTTTCCTGAACATTCTCTGCCTCTTCCCACTTCTCTGCTTTTTCTTAAAAAGTTCTGCTACAGTAATACCCTCCATATCTCTACCTGCTGAAATCCCATCGTTCTCCAGGATGCAATGCAAACGTGATTTTCTTGATGAAGCCCTCCGTGATTTCTGTAGCCAAACGTGATTCTGGACTTCTTATGACTTTCTGAGCTTGTGTCCCCTTGTTCATTCCTGACCATGGTTCACACCCTGAGCCCTCATCTTTAATGTGGGTCATCAACTTTCTGGACCAACTTTTTAACAACAAATATGCATTGAAGGCTTACAGTGATCCCACTGCTTTGCAGATATGGGCAATGGAAAGAGGAATAAGAGACTGAGTGTGTCTTTGAGGACATCAACAATCCAGTGGACAGACAGGCAGATAAACAGCTGATTGCAATAAAATGTGCTAAGACACGGGAACAGGATTCTGGGAGTACACATAGATGAACAAGGGCCCAAAGCTACCGAACTTCCTGGTGTGTGCGAGGAATGGTTGCTAGTCTCTGGGTGGCTGGAGGAAGGACTTGTGTAGGGGTGCACTAGGAAGTGAAGCTGGAAAACCACAAACCCAGATTGTAAGGGAATTTGTGGGTCAAGCTTTTTTTGCAGGCAATAAGAAAGCATCAGAAATCATGGAGCAGCAGAGCGATGGGTCAGAGCTGTGCTTCACAAAGCCTCCTTTGATCTGAGCAGGTTCTACTCCTGGCCCAATTGCAGCTGTTAGTTTTGTGCACCGAGCAACCGCAGGGTGCCTGGCTCTTCCCTGGCAGCAGTGGGGTTCTGTCACATCAGCTTTCAGTAGGGAGTTCCTGTCTCATTGCTTACACATGCATTCCAAAAGCCAAGTGCAGGAAGTGAGTGTGTGGATTAGGAGTGTGTCCAGGCAGAGATGCTGGCCCCAGCAGGGCCTGTAATCATAGTGGGGTCCACATATGGCCTGTTAAATTCTGCCTACTCCTCAGTAGGCATTGAGAAATGAGTGGACCCCATGGCATGAGGTGGGAAGAACCAGGATATGGCTATGAACTGTGGATACTAGGACTACCCTGCCTAGGGTGATTGAGTAGCTACTCATGGCCAGGTAGTAGCCTAGGTCCATGGAGTGGACCCACACTGGAAGGGCGAGGTGTGCTCAAACGTGAGCTATGTAAGCCTGCAGGTCTTGCCTTGTTGACTAGCACCCAGATATAGTTGGCAGCAAAGAAAATGCCCAAGGGCAGCTGGAGCTTGCAGGAGCCCAGAAGTATATATGGGTCACTGGATCCTCATAGGGAAGGGGGTACAGCTGAATTCCACCCCGTGTGGTCGAGGATGCTGATTTATTTCCTGTTGCTGTCAAATCAGGCTCGGGTGCTAGAGGGGGGCAGCCATGGCTGTGGGTGGCTGGAGAAGGCAGAGGCAGGGGAAATGAGGCAGGGCTGACAGTTGTCCTGGTATCGTGTAGACTTTCTTAAATTAGCTGTGCAGAGAGGAAGTAGGAAAGAAGAGCCAGAAAGTCAGCAGCCAGACTTTTCCATACCATCTGGGATGGGAAGCAGAAAGCTGCCAAGAAAAGCCATGTGCTGGAGCTAATTGGTAGGACTTGGAAGCAGAAGTAACATAGCACCCTACTAAATCAAGAGGCTTTTTTCTTTTCTTTTTGTTCCTCCTTTCTTTTCTGCTTTTTCTTTTCTCTTTCCTTTCCCTTCTCTTCCCTTCCCTTTCCTTCACTTCCCTTTTCCTTTCATTCTCTTCTTAAACATATAAATCTGTAGAGCCTCAAAGAAATGCTACTGCTAAGAAATTGCAGATCTAAACATTTGGGATAATAATGTAAACCAGCGAGCCAAGATTAAGCTGAGTCACATTTGATAGTTTAATGTAAGGAGATGCTAACTTTGAGTGCTGGAGTTTAATTTTTAAAAATCTCGCTACAAATTGGATTCCTAATTTGTAATGCTATTTTAAGGGATATTATCTTTAAGAGAAAATCATCGCAATTGGATCATTGCATGCCTTAAATTCTTAATTTAAAAAAAATTACGATGAGGAATAGTTAACTGTGAGGTCTATGCCACTGTATTGGGTACAACCAGCCACCTGGTGTAGGGAACACTCCATGTCTTAAAGGGATTAAGGAGTTTTTAGAGAGATACATTCTTTTTAATCTTATTCAGATACCTCAAAGGTCTTAGAGAGAATTTGTACTTCTCAGGGGCAAAGTTTTTCTTTTTTGCTAATCTATCCCCAAGCAGATGAAGGGACCGGGGCTTTAAGGAGTGTAACTAAGCTGACAGCTAATGGTTTGCAAAGCCAGCATCTAACGAGGCTTTCTCATCCCCTTATTTCCTTCCCCCTCTCTCCATTCTTC
Source organism: Cacajao melanocephalus (assembly GCA_963573385.1). NCBI lineage: Eukaryota > Metazoa > Chordata > Mammalia > Primates > Pitheciidae > Cacajao > Cacajao melanocephalus. Next base: position 4,945 of record CAUYLG010061128.1, read on the forward strand.
TTTCTTTCCATCCATTTACTCTTTGCTTATGGCTCTAGTTCTTTTTATTTTTTTTTTCCCTAAAGAATATCAATATAGGACGGAACTGCTCTTTCCAAATCTCCCTATTATGTTTCTGTTTCTCTAGAGATAGAGGACAGGCATCATTAATTGCAGAATAAAACTTCAATAAACCTTTCAGTTATGAAACATGTATATCCCAGACCATCTTCTGGAATAGAGTGGTTTAAGACAACGATATATACATTTTGTATAATTGAAATGTCTTCATTGAGGGCAGAGTTGCAAGTCTCACACGACTTTTCTCCTGGAAACAACTGTTTTTTCTTCTTCTATGGGAGCCTCAGAAAATACCTGCCTGGACTCAAAGTTGCAAAGACATGATTCTTTGGGAGCCAAGTTGGCCTCTTCACTGTGACCATAGAGAATGTCCAGTGGAGACCTTGGGGGAGGCTTGACCCCTGGACTCCAAGAGTAGCCAAACCTCCTGTTATCCCCAAGCTTTCATCAAAACTTCATTAATCATTACAACCTATAATTAGAACTAACAAGTAGTGCAGGGTTCAAGCTTGGGCAAAGAGCCAGATGGCTGATGAGGTGACCCTCACAGTGAGGACAACATTCCTGGGGGAGTCCCAGGAGTGCAGGGCTTGGACCACTGTTTTCAGGGCATTATTGAGCGTGTGAGCCTTGAAGGGTAGAGGAGTCTGGGACACCTGAGTGTCAGGCAGATCCGTGGAACCACTCTTCAATCTTCCAGGTGCTTGCAGTCCCACCCTAGAGTCACTGGCTGAGATCCTTCGTAAATGGAGACAGGATGTCAGCCTGCTTCCTGCTGTCAGAAAGGGGGCCAGCAGCAGGCGTGACGTCAGCTTCGCGGAGGTGGGTGGACCTGAGTTGTGACTTGAACAAAGCACATCCTTCCCATCGTCCACTTCCCTGCACCCTGTTACTTACAGTTTGCTCTCCTACCAACACTCAATGTTGCACTCTTCTGTTTATGCTTGGATTTCTCTCTCCCCAGACAGGCTGAACCTCCATGAAGGCATCCTTCCTCTACCTGGGTTTCCATACATTCCTGCAGAAAAGTAGCCCAGTGCCCAAAGTCCTGCAGTTTTCTACAAGCCTGTTTGAGGTACAGCAGAACCATGGCTTAGAGACTTGGGATCAGAAAATCAGAGAACGCCCAGTTGCTCAGCCCAGAATAGGCCACTCCACACCAAGTCTAACCCCCTGATGATCCACGTGTCTCTCATTTTTCTAAAAGATGGACAGGTGAAGAATCTGAAGGGGGAGAAGACAATTCCCAAGAGTGCAAAAAAGTACCCCCCCAGCAGAAACTTCCCCTTTTAAAAAAGTCACACAAATGGGGGAAAAAACCCCACTGAATTTCAGTTCAGCAGTTCTGGAATCAGAAAAATTTGGATTTGAATCACTCCCTGGCTGTATGACCTTGGGCAAGGCGTTTTACTTATGTGATTTTCAGAACAACTGGAGAATGAGGTGTTTTCATTTCCATTTAAAAAATAAGGAAAATGAGGCTGGGTGCAGTGGCTCACACCTGTAATCCCAACATTTTGGTAGGCAGAGGTGGGAGGATCGCTTGAGCCCAAGAGTTCGAGACCAGCCTGGGCAGCATGGCATAACCTCTACAAAAAACAAAAACAAAAAATTAGCTGAGTGTGGTGGTGCATGCCTGTGGTCCCAGCTACTCGGGGAGGCTGAGGTGGGAGAATCGCCTGAGCCTGAGAGGTCACAGCTGCAGTGACCCATGATTGTACCACTGCACTCCAGCCTAGATGACAGAATGAGACCCCGTCAAAAAAAAAAAAAAAAAAAAAGGAAAATGACACATGAGACTAACTGAGGCTTTGGGAGTAAAACGTGTGGCGTGGCACATGTCCACTGCAGTATGTGGAACGTGCTCAGTGTACAGAAAGTACTTGCTGTTGTTAGGGTATATTTCCTTGGATTAATGATGACAATGATGTAAAGAAATCTCATGTTTCTATAGCTCTTCAAAATTTACAAAGGACTTTTAATTATCCTCAAGAGAGTGGTATCCATTTAAAGAGCTGGTCCTGGAGAAACCGGCTTTGGCTTCCTTACAGGCAATTGATTTTTTTTTATTTCAAGAAAGATAAGTCCTTTCTGACACCTTACTCACACGGATGCTCTTGTTGTGTGCCACTGAAAAGAGGCATGGTCTTCGTACAAAGCACTGGGAGAGCACAGCTATCTCCTTTTGATCCCAATGCCCCCACCTGACCCAGACCAGAGATTCCAAGAGAGGCAATGGTATGGAGACCCTGCTGGGGCATGCTGTGTGGAGACAAGGGGCTGGATGCGTATCCCTCAAATGGAAGAGCTTTCCCGTGAGCCCCAGTTCCTTATTCCCGGACCCTAAAAGTTTATCATTTCATTTCTGTCTTTTGGTCTTCTGCAGTGGGTTGCATGGTGTCCTCCCCAACAAAAAGCACAACCACTAGGAATCTGACTGTAATTTTATTCGGAAAAAGGGTCTTTTCAGATGTAATTAAGAATCTCAAGATGGGATCATCCTGGATTATTCAGGTTGACTCTAAATCCAATGACGAGTATTTGTATAAGAGACAGAGGAAGAGAAGATATGGGCACACAGAGGAGAGGGCCATTGGAAGATGAAGGCAGAGATTAGAGTGAGGCCGCCACAAGCCAAGGGATACCTGGAGCCACCAGAACTAGAAGAGCCATTTTCCCTAGAACCTTCAGAAAGAGAACGTGACCCTGCTGAAACTGATTTTTGGAGTTCTAGCTTCCACAACTTCAAGAATAAATTTCTGTTGTTGTAACCACATAGTTTGTAGTAATTTGTTACAGCAGCCCTAGAAAACTGATAAACTAACATACCGTCTCTCTCTCTCTCTCTTTCTCTCTCTCTCTTTCTCTGTCTCTCTCTCTCTCTCACACACACACACACACACACACACCACACTTCCGCCTTTAAGAAAAGGAAGAAGAAGAAAAAAAGTCAAGTGGGAGAAATATTGAAGTATTCATTTGCACAGAAAAGTAACGTCTCCTGTACTTGAGGGTGAGACTCCTGGAAGGAATTCCGCCCCCTCCCTCTTACTCTTTCTCTGCTCCCTCTAAAAGGTTGCAAAAAGGCTGATGGGTTTATTCAGTCATTTTAAGTGCTTCCCCCATTTGTATTCCCTTCAAACTCATCCATTTCTCTCAATCACAGAAGGGACTTGCTGAGCAGAGCCTGACATTTCCCAGTTCTTGGGTCTGTGCCTGGAATCAACAGCCCTCATCAGGAAGGCGGAATGAATTCCTGGGATGTCAGCGCAGAAGCCCTTGGGCTGCCTGGCTGTGGCTGCCCTTACCTCCCCTGAAGCCAGTGCAGGGTGATGCCAGGCTCCATGTGAACAGATGAGTGCTCACTGAGCAGGATCGTGAATCCTGCCTAAGCAGCCCTGGGAGCTTCAGGAGAGTCGACACCAGAGGGGTCCCCTTCTCTCAGGATGGCTAACTTTAAGAAAGGTTAGACGACTTTAGGGTGCAGCTTTGTGTCTGTTTGCTGGCCAAAACTGTAGTTTATGCAAAGCCCGCAAGACTTCCGAAAGCTTTCTTATCTGTGTATGGGTCCAAGGTTTCCACGATGGGGAATATGGCCCCAGCGTGGCTGACATCACTGATTCATCCAATGAGCTAGACTCGGCGCAGGGTAAGCAAAAATAAAAAATAAAAAGCTGATGCTGCCTTGTCATCACCTCAACTCACCCACATATATATATCTCCAATTCACAGCTTTCCTAACCAGGTTTAGGCCTTAATAAGCAGTCTCATTTTTTTAGGGTTAAAAAAAGTCTAGATTAATCTGATATGAAGGCTCTTGGGTCTTCCATTTAAAGTTTCTTGCCCTCTGTCCAGCATCGGCCTGCATTAGTCTTGGAAACTCGCAGTGGGGGAGATAGCAGAGCTAGGTGCTTCTTCAGGATTGTCTCTCACCCTACACTCATCTCCCACCCCCCAGACAGGCCTGGTCTCCATGGGGAGGTAGAAGAAGAATGGGAAGACAAAGTATGGGAAGGGGAGACAGTACGCAAATGCTAGCTCTGATTATGGTGTGTTCTGTGAAAATGTCCCTGTGGGGAACCCCCTTGGAGTCCCCTGCTCACTGCACAGTTCACGGGTGCAGAGGTGCAGGTGATGCCCCCTGCATGGCTCATGGGTGCAGGTGACACCCACTGCACGGCTCATGGGTGCAGGGGTGCAGGTGATGCCTTCTGCATGGTTCTCAGGTGCAGTGGTGCAAGTGATGCCCTCTGCATGGCTCATGGGTGCAATGGTACAGGTGATGCCCACTGCATGGCTCATGGGTGCAATTGTGCAGGTGGTGCCCTCTGCATGGCTCAGAGGTGCAATGGTGCAGGTGATGCACACTGCATAGCTCATGGGTGCAATGGTGCAGGTGATGCCCTCTGCATGACTCAGAGGTGCAATGGTGCAGGTGATGCCCACTGCATGGCTCACGGGTGCAATCATGCTGGTGATGTCCCACAGGCCTGCCATTTTGATTGCTCCTCCCAGCCTCTGATTTTGGAGATCCACCCTTCACAGTCTCTTCATTTGTGGTCACTTCTGGCTGCAGGCGGACCTGTTGGGAGAGACCCTTTCAAGACAGCTCAAGCCTCATAACCTTCTGCAGCATCCACTCTGGTTTATGGGGAGCACGCACTCACTCCTCTGAACTCTGGGAAAGCAGGCTGCTCACACTTTGTTCTCTCACCCTACACCCAAGGGGACCTTAGGTCAGACTATTGTTTTCAGGATGCTACAGACAGGCTGAGATCAGGCACCCTCTCTCTCTGGGTCCTCCAGATTCCAGGGGCCACATCACGTTCTGCAAGTACTTCCCTAAAAACCCCCTCACCTGACGTAGGAACCCCTCTCCTTTTCCTAACGGGGATAAGGGAACACCCAGCCCTCCAGATCATCAGGAATCTGCCTTGCACCTGCTCCCTGATCACTCTCACCCCAGGTGCAGAACCTGCAGGCAGCCCTGGGCTTGTGGTCCCACACTTGTTTTAGGAGACCCATCGGCAGTCCTCTGGCGCCTTTTGTTGAGTGCGGATGCATTTGCCACCTCTGAATCTCCTCTTTGGGGCATCCGCGGAGGACTCGCTGACTACACCGTCAGAGCACTCTCATTCACTCAGTCCTCCCTGTGGTCCTTCTACATCCTTTTTAACCCTCACCGCCTGGCGTTCATGTATTCTCCTTCAGCTCACAAGCTCCCCCATGGAATAACTGATGAGCTCCAGTCCTAAGGCTTTCTCAAGAAGCTAAAAATTCTGCCAGTCAGTGTCACTAGTGTCTGTCCAGCTGGGCATGGTGACCCTCACCTGTAATCCCAGCTACTCAGGAGGCTGCGGCAGGAGGATCGTTTGAGCCTAAGAGTTCGAAACCAGCCTGAGCAACATGGCGAGACTGCATATTGTCTTGTCTGCCCTGGCTCCTGATGACTTCTCCGGAGAGAAGGCTGAGATGGGGTCAGAGAGAGGAACAACGGTGAGGTGCCTGTGGGTACCTCCGTCTCCAGGAGGTCTGTCTCCACCTGCAGTGCATGACTGTGGGTGCTTTTCAAATGCATACAGGAAGACTTGGGGGCCACTCTGGGTGCTTCTCTGGCTGAACCCCCAGTCTAGTCTGCATGAGGGAAGGCATATTTCTTCTGATAACAATACTCTGACTGGAATCTCTGCCAAACAATGACCTGGGGCTATGATGCTACATCTAGTCAGATTGCCCCTTCTGTAGGAATGGTATCATGTTCCAGTCATTCCATCTGGAGTCGCAACAGAGGAGCATTCCTTTCGTTGTCCTGTTGGAGACAAGTGGGATGTCACCTGGGGAGGAGGGAGAGGGGAGAGGGCAGGAGTTTGAGGCAGAGGATGGAGCAGGAACCCATTTTGGGAACCACGCATGGTAACGCTTGGCTGGCTGTAGCATGCATGGGGGCATCCGGGAGAAGAGGCAATGGAGAAAGGCGAGGCTGGACGAACAAGCAAGAAACCAATTACATGGGGCCTTGGTGGTCACACCAGGGATTCTGAGGTTTGTTCTAAAGGAAATGGGAACTTCAGATATATTTGGGATTTTAAACAGGGATGACATGAGCTGATCTATGTTTCAGAATAAGTACTCTGCCCATGAAGTATTGATGCCTCCCTGGAGGCAGGGAGGCCGAGGAGGAGGCTGCAGCAGAAGTCCAGGGAGCAGTCATGAAGTGTGTTATTTATCCTGACGTACTAATACAGCAGTAGTTCAAGGTTTTCTTCTCTGACAGTAAGGCCTCTCTTCTGCTGATTTTCTATATTAAAATTTGCCTGCTGGGTCATGGAGTCATAAGAGGACAGACAGGACATCTTACAACTTCTGTAGCTAAGCTCATCAGCCTCTCATTGTACTACTTTGAAAACAGAATGCACATATTTTAATATGTATATGCACATAGACATATTTCTAGAGCTAATTCTTGACGTATGCACTGGCTGACAAGCACAGGCTTCGAAAGAATTCATTGAGATTAAGAAAGTGGGATGCCCGGGAGAGAGAGCTGGGAGGTGGGGGCAGCAGGGTCATGACTTTGTTTAGCAGGAGGTAGGAGAGAAAGGAGTCTGGCTTGGGGAAATGGGTGGATGCTGGTGGCCTTCCCTGGGGTGGGAACACAGCATGGGCACATGGTGTATGCAGAGGTGCACAGTATGATCTGGTTCCTATTAGGGTCCCCACCCTGCTAAGAATGGTCCTGGACCCCCACTTCACTGGACAGCGCTCCATCCCTCCCTCGTCCTAATTTCACTAGGGAATAACACAGTTGTAGAATAATTCTCAGGAGTGGCTTGTCCCTCCTTCCTCAGCCAGGGCCCAAAAGATACACCCACCTTGAGGCCTGACTGCCATAGTGTTGCAAGGGGACTCCCTATCTTGAGATGCTCTTTGGGTAAGGCAGCTCCTGCAAGGTGTGGTGTCTATACATGTTGGAATAAAATGTAACTTTGAGGTCTACATATTGGATGTTCCACCCTGATTTAGCTCCATTTGGTCTGCCATTTGGGGAAACTGTGTCCAATCAAAGGTCTAATTTTATCAGATGTACAAAGCTCTTATTTAGCTTTTTCTTTTTTTTTTTATTCATTACCTTTGCTTATTTAGCACATTCAAAGTTTAAAAACTAAATAGACTGAAGAAAAATCACCTATGGCAGGGGCTGGCTAACTATCAATCCTGTTTTCTCTTTCAGCAAACTGGGAGATTTCATTTTTCAAATTCCATTGTACTTAGGTGGTGCCAGATGACTGGGTTTGCACCGCGGAATGTGGCTGGGAGAGATACAAGCTGTTTCTGGGCTTGGCATGAAAGCCTGTCCATCTTCCCTCTTCCCCTTCTGTGACAATGTGGATGCCCATGTGTTTAAGATGGCGACAGAGAGGCTGGGCACCATGGCTCATGCCTGTAATCCTAGCACTTTGGGAGGCTGAGGCAGGTGAAGTCACGAGGTCAGGAGTTCGAGACCAGCCTGACCAACATGGTGAAACCCCATCTCTACTAAAAATACAAAAATTAGCTGGATGTGGTGGCACACGCCTGTAATCCCAGCTACTCAGGAGGCTGAGGCAGGAGACTCACTTGAACCTGGGAGGCGGAGGTTGCAGTGAGATTGGGATCGTGCCACTGCACTCCAGCCTGGGCGATGAAGAGAGAGTCTGTCTCAAAAAAAAAAAAAAAAAAAAAAAAGATGATGGCAGCATAAGATGGAGCTTAGATTCCTGAGTCACCTCCTGGAAGAGAGCTACCAACCTGCTTTCCATGTGACTTAAGTAAGGAATAGCCTATATGGTACCAAGCCACTGAGATTTAGGGGTTGTTGTTGCAGTTATTTATCCTGACATACTAATACAGCAGTAGATCAAGGCTTTCTTCTCTGCCAGTAAGGTCTCTCTTCTGCTGATTTTCTATGTTAAAACTTGCCTGCTGGGTCATGGGATCATGAAAGGACAGACAGGACATCGTACAACTTCGATAGCTAAGCTCATCAGCCTCTCACTGTACTACTTTGAAAACAGAATGCAGATATTTTAATGTGTATATGCACACAGACATATTTCTAAAGCTAATTCTTGATGTACGCACTGGCTGACAAGCACATGCTTCAAAGGAATTCAAAGATACTAGACCACAGTCAAGAAAAACAGAGTTCAAAACTTCTGCATGCTTCCAGATGGGGCATTTTTTTTTTCAGAATTGGAAGTATAATGATGACCCCGCATGGGGCATGCCCTCAAACCAACCCCCATCTCAGCACTTCTCTTTTGGAGGGAGCGACATTTGTTATACCTTAGATATTCACCCTGTCACCGTCATCAAGGTTCAGCATATAGGCAGTGAGGACTCAAAGGTTAGGATGACCAGAGATGAAAGCTAGGAATCAGAACCATTGTGTATGTAAACAGAAGACTGAAGTTATAACACTTGACTGTTTTGCTTTTCTCTAAGGGAGGGAAGTTACTTTTGTCTCCACTGAAGGTTTTTTTCATGATGTATCCTCAGCAGAATGAAGGGCAGGGAACCTGTTTCTATGAAGGACCACTGAAACCACAGGCAGAAAAAAAAGTCACTGCGTAAGATTTTTTTTTTTTTCAAGGCACAGTCTCACTCTATTGCCCAGGCTGGAGTGCAGTAGTGTGATCTTGGCTCACTGCAGCCTCTATCTCCTGGGTTCAAGTGATTCTCGTGCTTCAGCCCCCCAAATAGCTGGGATTACAGGTGCACGCCACCGTGCCCAGCTAACTTTTTTTTTTTTTGCATTTTTAGTGGAAATAGGGTTTTGCCATGTTGGCCAGACTGGTCTTGAACTCCTGATCTCAAGTGATCCACCTGCCTCAGCCTCCCAAAGTGTTGAGATTCCAGGCGTGAGCTACAGTGCCCAGCCACAGTATAAGATTTCTTTTTAAATATTCACATCCCAGAATAAATGATAAAAGCTTATTATTTCTAGTTCATAGCCATGTAAGAGAAATAGACATGGACCAGTTGGTATAGAGGAAGGGAGGGATAGCTGGCCAGGTCGAGACAGAGAGAAAAGAATTGATAAATGATGGCAAGAGAAGAGTCCCTCTCTCTGTCTTCCTCCCTCTCTCTCTCTCAATTTCTTTGTTTCAATCTCTCTTCTTCTCTCTCCCCATGCACATACTGTAAAGCTATAACTCATATTTTAAAATGAGAAAATATTGTCTGGAACATCTCTAAAATGCTTCACCTTCTCCCCAAGATCTGGAAACCACAGGTGCTTTGGAAACTTTCTCTTTTTCTCATTTTCTGATAAACAAATTAAGGTTAAAAACACCCAGCTCCATGTTTTTAGCCGACCCGGGTATCTATAAACAAGCTGTGTGGTACTCCTCATTTCTAAGTATAAAGTCGTTCTTTCTTTTTGTGGTTTTAAAAAACTTTTCAGGCTAAAATCATAGATTTGAGCATGTTGTTACTAGAAAAGCCTCTGAAACATGTGGATTTATGCTCTGTATGCCAGATGGGAGGCAGTTGGCGCCAGCGCTGACTCATGGTTTGGAAGCTACATATTTCCAGTTTGGGGTTGTGTTGTTTTGCTTTTGTTTTTAAACCCAGCATCTTTCAACAGAGCTTGGGAGAGGAATGAGCAGAAAAGGATTCCAATCCATTAACCAGTTGGGTGATGTGGATCCCTGAATTTTCCAGCTCTGGACTGAATCTCCAAGTGATCGCTTAGTTCTTGCACTCAAAGCTGTGTTTGTAGGGTATGTTTGCTGGCTTGCTGTTGCTCACTGTCCTTTTTAGGCAGTGGTCCCTCTGCAGCTTGACAGCTTGTGATCACCTGCAGAGGATGGGAAGTGACAGCTGAGCCTTGCACTGAAGACATAAGCGTCCGTAAAAGGTTTGGGGAAGCCAGTTAAACGCTGCCTGAATTTAGATGACTTATGGATTCAAACCCTACTTTTGTTAGGTGATTTGTGGGTTTAAACTGTAAAGTTAATTCAATCAAACATCTAGTAAAAATATTTAAAAATCAGCTACATGAGTCTGACATCACTGAAATGAGACCCCTTCCCATAATTTGATTTTCTTTTCTCCTTACGGTTGTCATTGGAGAAATTTTTGCCCCACAGAGTGGGGAAGCTGGGGCCATGTGCCGTCCAACATAACAACTGAACTTAAACCAGAATCCCTTGCCAGCTTCAGTTTTAATATACTCAAAATATTATGCATTACGTGAAAACAATACATACTTGGTATTTAGAGACACAGTCTCACTATGTAGCCCAGGCTGGAGAGTAGTGGTGCAATCAGAGCTCACTGTAGCTTCGAACTCCTGGGCTCAAATGGTTCTCCTGCCTCAGCCTCCCAAAGTGCTGTGATTATAGATGTGAGCCACCAACACCCCACCACACGTGGTATATTTATACCTCTAAAATAGTAGAATAAACAAGTATCCTTGTAAATAAGATGTTGACTTCTTGAGTCGGTTTTATTATGAAAATGCATATTACAGACACATTTCCTCTACCATCATTTAAAAGAACTGAATTTCGGCCGGGTGCAGTGGCTCATGCCTGTAATCCCAGCACTTTGGGAGGCAGAGGGGAGCGGTTCATGAGTTCAAGAGTTTGAGACCAGCCTAAACAACATGGTGAAACCCTGTCTCTACTAAAAATATAAAAATTAGCCGGATGTGGTGGCCCATGCCTGTAATCCCAGCTACTCGGGAGGCTGGGGCAAGAGAATCACTTGACCTGGGATGCAGAGGGTGTAGTGAGCCGAGATCCTGCCACTGCACTCCAGCCTGGGTGACAGAGAGAGACCCTGCCTCAAAGAAAAAACAAACAAACCAACAACTGAATATTCATAATTTTCCTGTTTGATGCCCTATGACTAATATGATTTACAACAGGATGCAGGGTCAGGACAAAATGAGAAGCCAAAGAATCACACTCTATAGCTGGTTTGTGTGTATTCTGGGTATTTATACTCTGCAAACCATGGTGCTCCTGTACCTGCAGTGTGTATCCATAGATCATGGTTGAAATTCTACACCGAATGAACTTATCAGCTGCCTTTTTTCATCATGTTCATTGCCTCTGACAGATCTATCCCCAGCTGGTGTTGACTTCTCCCTACGGTGCAGGAAGATCATTAATCTTGTATTTTTCTCTTACTCCAAGGGCTTTTTTTCTTCTTTACTGAGGTTTTAAAACAGATTGTGCCTGTTTCCACGGGCCTTTGAGAGATCTGTCATGTGTCCTCTTTTAAGCAGATCGTGTAAAAACCAATTACTTGAGTATAGCTGGGGTCATGGGCAGTAATTCTGTTGTCAGGGTGGGAGTCTTGATTTTGTCATCCTTCCCGATGTCAAAATCAGAGTGAGGGCACCACCAACAGAAGCATTTATCACTAAGCAACTGAGAGAGGCTTTCAAGCCATTCGGGTTGGTGACGCGTCTCCAGGGCTGGCGGAGTATCTCCATCTTGCCTGCTGGGCCGCATTGATGAGGAACTGGACATCTCACCAAATCCCCAGTGAGAACTGCCCATAGTGAGTGAGAATGCAATTCCTGAGGGCCTCAGTCACCAGCGTAGACCTCTCTGTAGTTGAACTTCGCAATGGGCAAGTCTCTTTGCTGTGGAGAGAGAAAGGACTGTGTCTGCACAAGCAGAAGAGAGAAGTATAATAGAATTATCTAGTGGAGGCAGGTGTTTAGACAACTGTGAATACTTGCTGAACGAAAGGACAGGTGTGCAAAACTGGACAATACACCTTAGACTTAATAAGCCCTTCCTTCCCAGTGGCTGGTTATTTGTTTATTTCTTCCCCAATTATTGAGGGAATCATTTCAACTGCCCGTTTTATATAATTTCCATTTTCTGTAGCAAGAAGCTTATTGCTTTAGTATAATTATTTAAAAGTGATAAAGACATACCACTTATTGAATGTTTATACTGCTTTCACCCCACATTAAAGTTCTTCGTGGGATTAAAAGCAAATGATGACAGAGCTGCAGAGACCAAGGCTATGTGCTCGCATCAGACTTAATCCTCCATCAAAACACAGCCCTTCCACGTTCCTTTTACCTGGAGCCTGAGAACTGGGAAGTGACCCACTGGTGCCCACTCCATCATCTCCTTTAAGCTCTCGTTCTGAGACCTACCAAACAGATTGCTTTACCACATTGACAAATCCGTGCTGAACCCTCTTCTGTGCTCAGTCTTGAGCCCTTTTTTTTTTTTTTTTGAGATGGAGTCTTGCTCTGTCACCCAGGCTGGAGTGCAGTGGTGCGATCTTGGCTCACTGTAGCCTCTGCTTCCCAGGTTCAAGCAATTCTCCTGCCTCATTCTCCTGAGTAGCTAGGATTATAGGTACACACCACCACACCTGGCTAATTTCTGTATTTTTAGTAGAGGTGGGGTTTCACCATATCGGTCAGGCTGGTCTTGAACCTCTGACCTTATGATCCACCTGCCTCGGCCTCCCAAAGTGCTGGAATTACAGGTGTGAGACACTGCGCCTGGCCAGTCGTGAGATCTTCTTTGGACACTCTCAGTCACTGAGAGTGCCGTTCATTCTCTGATTGACATCCTTTCTTCTTGGAGATTTGATGAAAAGCACTGCATGCTCTTGACTGTGACCTTGGAATAACAGTCTTGGCTTTCTCCTGGCTGTACCTTCAAGTCACCTAAGTGAACGTCATTCTGGTTGTATGTGGTCCCTTGACGCTTCTAAGCTAATTCTGCCCCCTCTGGTGTTGATTTTTACCAGGTTCAGTGCAACCCTTTGAAATGGAACAAGATAAAAGGCCCAGCTAATAGGGTGGTTAACAGCAGGATGTTCGTGATCTTTAAAAAGTTTGGTGATACATTGGAAAGAGTTTAATAATGCATATGAAAACACTGGCTTACTGTTGACCTCTATGTACTTTTCTTTTGAGACCGAGTCTTGCTCTGTTGCCCAGGCTGGAGTGCAGTGGTGCGATCTCAGCTCACTGCAACCTCTGCCTCCTGGGTTCAAGCAATTCTCCTGCCTCAGCCTCCCAAGTAACTGGGATTACAGGGGCCTGCCACCATGCCTGGCTAATTTTTGCATTTTAAGTACAGATAGGATTTCACCATGTTGGTCAGGATGGTCTTGATCTCCTGGGTTCAAGCTATTCTGCTGCCTCAGCCTCCTAAGTAACTGAGATTACAGGCATGCAACACCACACCCGGTAGCCTCTACTTTTAAGCATTCCTCACCACTATGCCCAAAAGAAATAGTCAGGCTCCTATCCACAGAGTTCTACCAGGGATGCGATCACTTCTGCTCTCAATGCCTCACCTTCCTCATATATAACATGGATGGGTGAGACCTGATCTTAAGATATTTCCTACCTCTATGATTTTGAAGCTATGAGAAACTGGAGTGGGTGGGAGGGGGGATGAAGGTAGCTGTCCCCCATTCTGTGCCTAGAAAGACGTGTTACAAATGTTGACGGGGTGGGGGGGGCAGTATTTTTAAGTTTTTAAGTCAAAGGTCATAGTTCTCCCATCATTTTTTGAACAGTGCCTGGTGTAGGGCTGAGAACCCAGAATATGTCTAATGAGTACCTGCTTATTATTGATCTTGTCATCATCTGGACCATCCCTGTTGTCACGGCTACCCCACATCAGCCCTTCTGTGTGCTATACACTGTGCACCCAGAGTACATCATCTCACTTAATCTGTATTGTAACCCTGCAAAGGAGGCCACATTCCCATTTCAAGTGAAGAAAACGGAGACTGAAGAAGTAAAGAAACCACCAGTAAGTGGCAGAACGGAAATCAAATCCAGGTACAGACGTCCAAGGCACTCTTTTTGACATCTTTTGAGTCGTACAAAAGACGTGAGTATTTTGGATTTTGCTTTTGTGCAAGGCTTTAGCCAAAAGATGTTTGTGAATCAAAGCAAAATCTCCCTTGGGTGAGCGCCATTGGCCTATCTGAGATCTCCTCTTCCCATCTCTTCTGTCCTGTTTCTGTCTTCTTTCTCTGGGCACCGCCGTTCACTGTGTAGTAGCAGTGTGTTGTATGTGTATCTGTTGGCCATCCATCTCTCTGGCTACAGCATAAAGTACATAAGGGTGGAGGCTTTGCTTTGTTCCCTACTGTAATTCCAGCCCCTGGAACAGGATCTGCTACATCACAGCTGCTCAATAAATACGAGTGAACGAATGAGTGTGAGGAGACAAGGTTGGAGAAAGCAGGAAAAACTGCAAGGCCCTGAAAAGGAAAGGATGGGATGTAAAGAGAGCCAGAGGGAAGGATACAGGAGGCCAGAGGCCAGGAGTCCCTGCATGGGGATGAGTGGTGGGCCAGGAGGCAGCTGGTGCTCAAAAGGCATATAGGCCAGGGAGAAAGTGGCACTTTGGTGTGGTCAACAACAGAAGCCTCTTTACCAAATCTCCTGAAACATATCTTTCCATATAAGATGTAGCAGGTTTTTTTTTTTTTTCAGGGAATGCTATGTCCTACTCTACTGCTGATTGCTGAAGGCAGAACCCCTGGCAAGAGCGTTTAACCAAATCTAGGTGACCCAGAGAAACACGTGTATCCACCAGGCATTGAGTCACATCAATGAGGTGACACTCAGCCAGGCTCAATTCTCCAAGTTGGTTTTCTTTACCGCTCACTTTCTCCCTGGGGAAGCATGAAGACCACAAGAGGCTGGTCACGGAGATGACGTTAATTATGAACAGTGCAATGTCCCAGTGAACATAAACCACTTGCTCATTCACAGCTATTTCTGAGAAAAGAATTATTTTGCTTTTGTTCTACTGGTTCTTTCACTTAAATCTAATGAGATGAAAATGGGTGTGACAGTGTTTATTAAAGTGCAGAATTCCATTAAAACGTGGGGAATTGATATTATTGCTGGAAGAGGAAATGGCTGCTTTCTTTTGGCAAGGCTTTGGACATCAAAGTGTTTGTTGGCTGCGAAAGTGAAAAGAGCTTTGTGTGCACCCTGTGGAATAGATTCTGCCCCAGTTACTGATGAATCCTTTTAAGGACGGAAGCCAGGACAGTCAGCCAGCGCTTCTCTTGGTCTCCAGATGGGGGGGGCCACTGAGCCAGACACAGATTTCCTCCCAGCTTCTCCCTGGAGAGTTCCCTGGGGCCAAGGAAGCTTTTGTGTACTGCAATTCCCCCAAAATAGCCTTCTCAAGTGTTGCAGGCATTGGGAAGATGAGCTGGGGTAACGCTGATGTTGTATATGTCTTATAAATACCTGCCTCCTAACTCACGAAGTGCTCACATGGTCTAATGGCCTTTGATGCTATTTTCCTGTACTTTGTGAGAAATATAAAGTCTTGGGAATGGATCTAGGTCATCAATGATTGTTTTATGTTCAGAAAAGAAAAGAAAAAATGAAACAAAATACCCTGGATTGCCAGCTTCTTTTCTTTTCTTTTCTTTTCTTTTCTTTTCTTTTCTTTTCTTTTTTCTTCTCTTTTCTTTTCTTTTCTTTTTGAGACAGAGTTTTGCTCTGTCGCCAGGCTAGAGTACAGTGGCATGGTCTTAGCTCACTGCAACCTTCGACTCAAGCTGTTTTCCTGCTGCAGCCTCCTGAGTACCTGGGATTACAGGCACATGCCACCACACCCAGCTAATTTTTGTATTTTTGGTAAAGACAGGGTTTCACCATGTTGGCCAAGATGGTCTCTATCTCCTGACCTCATGATCCACCTGTCTTGGCCTCCCAAAGTGCTGGGATTACAGGCGTGAGCCACCATGCCTGGCTTGCCAGTTTCTTTTGTGAAGTATGGTTTTAGTAATGAGTACATTATGTAGATAAACGCATTTTTTAAAAGCCCAAAACCATAAAAACAGAAACTCTCTTCAGATTATAATGCCCTTCATTTTCCACAGAAGCTATGTATTTCAAAACATTCCTGCTATGAAAATTCTGTCAAATAAGAATTAGGATGTGATTAAAGTCTATGTTTTACAACTCTTCATGTAGGGCCTGAATTCTCCACTCTGCCACCTCCCCAACCACTTCCTGAAACTTTCTGAACCTCTATCATATTAAGATGGGTCTGAACCTCCACATGATTAATTGGGAGGAAGGGAAACTAGATAGCACAATGTGTGAATAATATAACACAGGACATAGAGAGTGCTCCATACACGGTAGTGGCTCTGAAGTTATCATTATGCTTTAATGTGGGATGGGCAGTTTGTTTTTTTAAAGACAGTCTTGCTCTGTCACCCAGGCTGGAGTACAGTGACGTGATCTCTGCTCACTGCAACCTCCACCTCCCGGGTTCCAGCAGTTCTCCTGCTTCAGCCTCCCAAATAGCTAAGATTACAGGCACCTGCTACCATGCTCGGCTAATTTTTCGTATTTTTAGTAAAGACGGAGTTTCACCATGTTGGCCAGGCTAGTCTTGAACTCCTGACGGCCAGTGATCCACCTACCTCAGCCTCCCAAAATGCTGGGATTACAGGCGTGAGCTACCGCACTCAGCCAGGTATGCGGGTTTTCTATCCAGCACCTGGGATGAGGTAAAGCCAGCAGGCAACAGTAATGACTCTGGGAGAGGGCTGTGGATGGCAAACTGTTCAGCTGTTGATTCTGCCTACAGGAAAAGGGCAAGCCGGTTACGACAATGCCTATCAGATGCCCACCCTACATTTCTGGCAGCAAAAATAGGTTTTGTGCTTTCCCTATGTGTATCAGACATTATGGGGGTTATGTGGGGGTATAAGACACTTGTGTACATAGTGATTTTCTGGTTTTTGAGTTTTACTAAAGCCTCATTTATGCTGGTTGAACCAGATAGGGCTAGCTATCTACTCTGAATTTTAGAGTTTATTTCTTTAAACAATAGGGTCACTGCTGTAGGTTGGGGGTGTTAAATATTATTTTTATTATTTTATTACTATTATTTCCTTCCTGCCCCTGAGCAGCAAACTACTTTTTCTCAGGCCCCTTTTTCTCAGCAGCTACTGTGTCTGGACATACATTCTGTTAAAGCAACGGACTCTTTTATGAATCAAATCTCTGGTTAATTCAGTGAGAGGGGATCGTCATGGAAACATTCCAAATAAACGCTCCTTATGCTGCGAGAAGTCACGGAATTCTTATTTCTGGATGGCTAGCTCAGTGATTCAGCCTCACTAATAAGCCCTGGGGGAAAAAATACATGTTTGTGTCCTAACTGAACTCGGCCTTCCCATCACGTAAGAGTACTCTTTCTGCCCGAGTAAGGAAAGAAAATTCTCAACAGAATAAGTATTCTATGGCTTGGTGATAATTAATAATAAAAATACTATTAAGAAGTTTTTACTGGCTGGAAGTTACTGGGTAATTTACTCACTTGGCAATTGTTGGGAATACTTCCATGTTGCCCTGTTGGGTGTTTATTTAGAAGCTGGGCACCGCTGAGCTGTGTTTTGCTCTCAGTCGCCCTCTGTTGGCTGGAACATGGATCGTTCTCTCCCCGCGGACCGAAGAATAATGACGGGCACGTACAAATATTCAACGGGAACATTATGCTCATCTGGATTCCCCCACCCATGAAAGGCTTATTTGGATTTCAAATTAGAAAATTTTTAATGAATGCACACTCTTCACTCTTTACCTGCCTAATTTCTCTTCCTTGCACCCATATGCACCCATCTGACATATAGCCACCTGGACGCCTCGACTTATGAACCCATCATAAGTTGAAAATATTATAAGTCAAAACTGCATTTAATACACCTAGTCTACCAAACGTTATAGCTGAGCCTAGCCCACCTTCATCATGCTCAGAACACTTACACGAGCCTGTAGCTGGGCAAAATGATCTCACACAAAGCCTATTTCATAATAAGGTGTTGAATATCAAATGTAATTAACTGAATATTGTACTGAAAGTGAAAAACAATGGTTGTACGGGTATTCAAAGTAAGGTTTCTACTGAATGGGCATGGCTTTTGCAACACTTGGAAGTAAAAAAATTATAAGTGGAACCATCATGAGTTGGGAATTTGTATTTGTTTATTCACCTTTTTTCTGTCACCTTGATGAGACTGTAAGCTTCATGAGATCAGGAACTTTTGTTTGGTTCACTGCTGTGTTTTCAGGGCCTAGAAGAATGCCTGGCACACAGTAGGTGGTCTATGAATGTTAGTTGAATAAATGAATGGGTACCGAGCATATCTAAGAATTGGGTACTGTGGTAGAAGATTAATAAGAAGTGTGACGATTCCTCAAGGATCTAGGACTAGAAATACCATTTGACCCAGCAATCCCATTACTGGATATATACCCAGAGGATTATAAATCATTCTATTATAAAGACACATGCACACATATGATTATTGTGGCACTGTTCACAATAGCAAAGATTGGAACCAACCCAACTGCCCATCAATGATAGACTGGATAAAGAAAATGTGGCACATATACACCATGGAATACTAGGTAGCCATAAAAAATGATGAGTTCATATCCTTTGCAGGGACATGGATGAAGCTGGAAACCATCATTCTCAGCAAACTAACACAAGAAGAGAAAACCAAACACATCATGTTCTCACTCATAGTGGGTGCTGAACAATGAGAACACATGGACATAGGGAAGGGAACATCACACACTGGGGCCTGTTGCAGGGTCGGGGGCTAGGGGAGGGATAGCAAGGGGGAGGGAGATTGGAGAGGGATAACATTAGGAGAAATACCTAATGTAGATGATGGGGGGATGGATGCAGCCAACCACCATGGCATGTGTATAACTATGTAACAATCCTGCATGGTCTGCAAAGGTACTCCAGAACTTAAAGTATAATAATAATAAAGAAGATTAATAAGACATTGTTCTGGCCTTTTAGAGGTTCACAGTCTAGAATTGGACCAAAAAACACTATGATTGGAGGAGGAACGGTTGACACCAGCCCTTTATAATCTAGAGGACACTGGCCCTAGGGAATCATTCACACTTATCTTAAATATTTGAAGACCTGTCTGTGTAAGAAAGATTAAACTGGTTCAGTTTATTTCCAAAGAACTTTCCAATTGGTAGAAGGTACGAGGCAAAAATTCAGCTTGACAAAAACCTCAGAATTGTCTGAAGTAGTTTTGGATTGCTTTGCTCATTGTGGAAGTCATAAAAACATCATTTTCCTGAGCCCTTTCCTATACAGAACCAGAGTCTCCAGGAGTAGGTCCCAGTAATGTCTATTTGATAATAAGCTTCTTGGTGATTCAGAGGCAGTTGTCTGCAGACTGTTGTTAGAGAATCAGGGATTGGACTGGGAGACTCAGGTATCAGAGGAGTAGTAGAACTAAATCATCTGAAAATATAAGATTTTATGGTTCCAGAAGATCGTGGAACTCTCCTCTTAATAATGGTAATATTAGTCATTGTGGTCTTTGCTGAGACTGCCACCCAACTAGAAAACCAAATCAAGAAGGTCGGCATGGGAGTCTGGCAGATGTTTTAAGCAACATGGGTAAAACTCCATGCATTCTACCACCCTGCAGAGGGTAGAAATGATTGACCTTTAAATGCCCATTCCCAAATAACCCACCTTACAACTTGCTGTTGAGCAGTCAAATTTGTAGTGATGGCTGGCAGTGCTGGCTCATGCCTATTATCCCAGTACTTGGGGAGGCCGAGGCGGGTGGATCACAAAGTCGGGAGTTTGAGACCAGCCTGGCCAACATGGTGAAACCCCGTCTCTACTAAAAATACAAAAATTAGCTGGGGGTGGTGGCACATGCCTGTAGTGCCAGCTACTCGGGAGGCTGAGGCAGGAGGATTGCTTGAACCTGGGAGGTGGAAGTTGCAGTGAGCCAAGATTGCGCCACTGCACTCCGGCCTGGTGACAGAGCAAGACTCCATCTCAAAAAACAAAAAGAAAACAAAATATTAGACGTGATAATTATTTATTGAGTGCAGAATTGGAGAGGGACACAAAGATGAATAATCTATTGCCTCTGCTTTCAAGGATCTCAGAGTCTAGCCTTGATGACACAATCACAGTGAATGTGACAAGTATTATATTAGAGGTTCTTAGGGCATGTGGCAGGGGAAGGAACAAAGGTATGTGTCTCTGGTGTCCCCAGCCCAGTCTAACCAGAGGTTGTATGAATGGGGCTAGTTACCTTCCCTGCCCAGGTCATTAATTCACAGGGGTTGGGGCATCACTGCTTTTGTTGGCTTGTTTCAGATTGGAAGAAGGAGGAAAGGCTTATGTGTGGTTCCCAGGATGCTGAAGAGAAAGACAGGAGTGTGGAGGGGAAGGCACGGCTTCCTTCGCTGCCTGGTCTGAAAGGCTGGACCTACAGTGAGAGAGAATACAACCAGAGGGAAGGAGGGCCAATAAGATTTGGAATACACATTGGGGGCTTTTCAAGGTTCTGGCAGCCTAATAAGGCACAGAGTGGAAGGAGAGCCATTTTCCCATGCCCTGCCATAGGCCAGAGCAGCCCAGGGAAGCGATTTGGACCAGGGAGTGTTGAGTTTTCACAAGGGCATCTGCCACTGGGCAGAAAAGGGGTGCCTCCTTGAGGATACGCAGGTTATCAAAGACTGAAGTTCACCCATGGAGGTGTTGCTGAGCTCCTTTAAGAGAGCCTTGAGGACCCACAATAACTAGGGGATAATTTGAGGCTAGACTTTGTTCTTGGGCCAGTGTTTAAGAAGTTGGTAAAATTCAGGTAACCATGATCCAGTCCTGCGTCACTTGATGATGGGGATAGTTTCCAAGAAAGGCATCGTCAGGCGATTTGTCATTACATGAACGTCATAGCATGTACTTACACAAAACTAGGTGGAATGGCCTACTACACACCTAGGCTATGTGGTATAGGCTATTGTTTCCAGGATACGAACTTGTACGGCGTGTTACTGTACTGAATACTGTAGGCAGTTGGAACACAATGGTACTTATTTGTGAATTTAAATATAGAAAAGATACAATACAAATATGCTGAGACAAGTTTATGGGGCCACCTTGGTATATGTGATCTGTTGTTGACTGAGACATCATGGCTGTTTCTATTCTAGGAACACGAAGAAAGTAAAAATCTGTGAGAAGGTCCTGGTAGATGGGGCTTCAGAAATGTGCAAAAAGGACATTACTCATTGGGCTTCAAAGGTTAAGTAGGAGTTTGTTAGGCTGACCTGGGTTGGTGAGTATTTCAGATAGAGAGTAAGTAAGCTTTCTAGAGTATCTCCCTTGCACCTTCGCCCCTTTCCCCCAATACCCAGTATTAACTCAGTGCTTCCTTGTGCCATCTAGTTATGCTGAAGGGAGCAGCGTGGTGTTTGGGATCTCTCTCCCGCTCAGTCTTCTCATAGTCATGCCCAGGACATCCACTGTAGACTGCTGGCCCTGTGCTTCTCCACTTGGCCATGGGTGGGGCTTGGAGTTGGCCTCAAATGCTAGAATAGGGAGAAGGAGACATCTCTGTCCATCTATGTCCACATTACAGATTCATATATGCACATCTAAGAGAGAGTGATTCTTACTTAACAGCAACACAAGTTCCACTTGAAAGCCCCGTTCTCCCTTTCCTGTACTACCAGCGTCATGGTTAGACTGCTGAGCTGAGTGGATAGGCATGGAGAATGGGTGGCAGAGAATGCCGGATTACCAAACAGTGCATGGCAGGAGAGGTGAGTGAGGGGAGCTGAGATGGACCAACCGGCAGCTCGTGAGGCACAGAAACACTTTCAGGATATCGAAGCTGGTCTTGAGCTGCTTCTCCTGGGGAGCCTCCAAATCCAGAGGCGTGATGCCTGCACATCACACTGAACTGTCTGCTGCTATCAGGAGGGGCATGTGGACCAAAGCTGTCAAGAAGCTCATGAATCTAATTGCTGCCCAGAGTGAAGCAGCAGACTTGGGAACTTGAGTCCCCGTTTTGATTCGCCATTGCTCATGGAGACGGGACTCAGTCTGTTTCCTAGAAGGACGCTCAGGGGAGCCTGGCTTTCCTTCTCTACCATACACCCTGGCTATCTTCACACTTAGACTGGGGGATCTGGTGAACATCTGCAATGATAAGATGATGCCCTCTTTTCTATCAATCCTCTGATCTCCTAGGTATTGCAGGGAGGCAGAGCTAAGAAAGCGTGCGTAGATTGTGGTCACCTGGGTGATCTCTTGCACGGGACTACACACACACACACACACACACACACACACACACAAATGGTAAGAAGCGAAGGGGCTCCATTTTGCTAAAGCAAACAACACATTTCTCTGTGCCGTTGCTCTGCTGGCCAGGCAGTGAATGGGTCTGCTGCACAGTAAGAAGGATCTAACCATCGTCTTTGTTTGCATGCCTCCTGCTGTTGCAGCACCTGTTCAGGAGACCCTGGGCTTTCCATCCTTGTACTCATAATCCTGCAGATTTCAGCTATGGACTATGCTCATTTCCCCCACTTCCGCTTCATGTGGTTTTTATTTGATGTGTGGAGGAATTAGAGAGTGCCATGTAGCTGTGCAGGGTGAACATCAGCTCATTAAACTTTCCAAGAATCGGACAGTCCGTGAAGATTAATTATTGGCTCTGCCTTTTCTGTGCTCTGTCATTAGACAGACATCTCTGTTGCTCTGAGAAGTTAACACAAATACTTAATTAAAGCTAACCTTGCCTCTGTTTGGAGGCTATTCCAATAGCTTCCGGCTTCTGAAAACACAGAAGACACTTCACTGAGTGAGCTCAGGAAGGTCCCAGCAAAGCACCAGGGAAGAAATTGAGGGTGGGGTCAGGGAGCTGGGACTCTTCCTGGGGAAAGGGTGGTACCGTCCATCTCAGCTGGGGCACCTATAACTCCTATGCAGCGTTCCTGACCAAAAATGTCAGGAGAGCCTAGAACCTGTACTTGTTAACAGGCATGGTGGTTTCAATGGAACAAATAATCCCCAGAAAACCTATGGCATAGAATTCAAATGGATTTCTTTCTACTGTGCTATTATTCAGTTAACTAAACACAGACATATGCACATCAGGAAGTGAAAATGTACATTTTTGGAACACCAGGATTTGAAACACTCAAAGCCAACCGTTATCTGTATTTGGGCCTGGTTGATTGGATGGGGTGACATGTCTTTCTGTTTTTGCTTTTTAGTAGAACAGGCAGTGTCTTTCACATGAGTTATTTGTAAAATGCCTGGGGGAAAAAAAAGCTGTTTAAAATGGTAGCTCGGTTCCGAGGCTAGCCCATAACGCTTCTTTAACCCACGCAGTGCTGTGCTGCATGGCTGGTGGTTCGTTGGTCTTCTGGAAACACATCCTACATCCTTTGTTTAGTAGCAGTGGCAGCCTCTGAACACTGGAAAGGGTTATCCCCGACCCACTTATCCCTACTGGGGCCTCACATTCCAGGTGCGAATGAATAGACTGGATCGAGTAGAGTCCACATGTCTTTCACTCACTCTTTGAGCATACAGCCAATTCCAGCCACTGTGCTAGGAGGTAAGGATACTGAGATGAATAAACTGGGTTGCTACCTTGAAGGAGCCCGTGGGTTGGTGAAAAAGGTAGATGAGGCTGGGCACAGTGGCTCACGCCTATAATCCCATCACTTTGGCAGGCCGAGATGGGCGGATTACCTGAGGTCGGGAGTTTGAGACCAGCCTGACCAACATGGAGAAACCCGTCTCTACTAAAAATACAAAATTAGCCGGGTTGGTGGCACATGCCTGTAATCCCAGCTACTCAGGACACTGAGGCAGGAGAATCACTTGAACCCAGGAGGTTGAGGTTGCAGTGAGCCGAGATCATGCCATTGCTAAGATAGTGCCATTGCACTCCACCTTGGGCAACAAGATTGAAACTCTGTCTCAAAAGAAAAGAAAAGAAAAGAAAAGAAAAGAAAAGAAAAAGGTAGGTGAGTAAATCAGCTGTTTCATTGCAGTGTGGGGCTCAAGCTGCTTTGGAAGCACAGAAGGGATCAAGTCCACAAAGATGTTCCTGATTAGAAAAAATAAATCAAGACAGGGCGTGGTGGCTCACACCTGTAATCCTACCACTTTGGGAGGCCGAGGTGGGTGGATATTGAGGTCAGGAGTTGGAGACCCATTCGAGACATGGTGAAACCCCATTTCTACTAAAAATACCAAAATCAGCCAGGCATGATGGTATGTGCCTATAATCCCAGCTAATCAGGAGGCTAAGGCAGGAGAATCACTTGAACCCAGGAGGTGGAGGTTGTAGTGAGCTGAGGTCATGCTATGGCATTCCAGCCTGGGCGACAGAGGGAGACTCCATCTCAAGGAAAAAAAAAGAAAGAAAGAAAGAGGACATCAAAGTGGAGAGTGAGGCAGCAATACTGAAACAGCAGTTCTTTCATGGGTGTAACTAATCATTTAATAATTTAAAGAACTGTGAGTTTGCAAAACACTTTACATGCATTCAAATGGATTGGATCCTCACACCAGCTATGAAAGAAAGGTAGCATTTATATTTATATGAGCCAATATGTTTAGCATTCATTAATTGAGTGCCCACTGTGTGCTGGCACTGTGTTAGGCTCTGGGAGAGCAGTGAACAGAGCCAGCTCCCTGCACCTTGCCCTCTAGTAGGAGGCCAAGCCATTGTCAATTGGTGTGACTTCTTTGTGATCATACAGCTAGTTAGGGAGGCAACAGCTGGTACTGGGCCTTCTGTGCAATCGGCTTTTCCACCTATAACTCACCTACTACATTGAGAACACATTTTTCTGACACTTTTTCCAGCATCCCCCAGATAACTCTACTTGTTCTATTGGCAACAATGACACCAGCAAGCAGAGGTAGTCGCTAGGCATGCAATAATGTGAGATTTCAGCAGTGCTTAAACTAGGAAACATTTTCGATGCCAGAGCAATGGTATACAGTAATGAAAGACGTGGGGGAAATAAACCCCGTGAAGGAAAGAGAACATTTCCCCTTATACCCAGCTCATATTGAAAGTTTGGGAATGACTGAGTTAAGCCAGCCCACCATGTGCCTTAGTATAGTTTGTTCCATGTCTGGCTGTTGTCTGGCATTTTTAAACAATCATAGACATTTTCGGGATATATTAAGTCATTTTTATTTTGGTGGTTGATATATAGCCGAAGTTGGCAGGATTGGCTTACTTTGCCTTTATCGGAGCGCCACACAAAGTGGTGCACTGATAAATGTTTGTTCCACAGCTAGCTTTCTAGGGAAAAAAAAGCAAATACACAAGCATGTATATTTGTCATAAATTTTACTGCTATAAAGTTGTGTAGCACACAATTTGCAAATAAGTATAAAGTAGACAAGACTCTTGATTGTAAATTTTAATAGCCAATTGATTCTTACAAAAGGCTTTTGTTGATTTCTGCTGAACTGTTGCATCCATAGTCCACCTGTGGTTGTAATTCAACCATGATTTGACAAAAATCAAGCTATGAACTAATGTTTGATTACTGTACCATTCAGCAAAGTCATTCAAGGCATTAACAAATGACTGTATTCTTTTTTTTTTTTTGAGATAGAGTCTTGCCTTGTCACCCAGACTGGAGTGCAGTGGCGTGATCTCACCTCACTGCAACCTCCGCCTCCAGGATTCAAGTGATTCTCCTGCCTGAGCCTCCTGAGTAACTGAGACTGTAGGTGCCCACCACCATGCCCAGCTAATTTTTGTATTTTTAGTAGAGACAGGGTTTCACCAGCTGACCAGGCTGGTCTCAGTCTCCTGACCTTGTGATGTGCCCACCGCAGCCTTCCAAAGTGCTGGGATTACAGGCGTGAGCCACAGCACCCGCCATGAGTGTAGTTCTAAGATGAATGTTGGTGGATGTTTTTGTTTACTCTGAATGAACAGAAAGGAAACCATGAAGATGTGGAAACTTCATTCATTAGTCAATATGAGTGATGGCACTGAATTAGATCATCAATACTTTTGAATCAGATCTCCCAGTATTTTTGAATACTGGAAGAATATTTCTTCAATTCTACTCACAATCTAGCAGCTACAGATCCACTTTTAAGTTTTATGACACACTTTTACATTTAATCTGTATCATTAACATTTCCTCTTCACCTTTTTAAGTATAGACAAGCAACAAAAAAGGAAGCCCTGATTTTTTAGTGTTTGCCGTTTTTTGTGGTATAAATACTCCTAGCATGGCTGATTTCATGCTACCATTGTGACATTACTGAACACATTGACGGGAAGAGAGGTGCATACATATCATTATGTAGTATTTTGACAATACAGGTCTAATAGAAGAAAATAACTCTTAGAGACTAGGTAATAGCAAAATATAGCAAAATTATTTGAAAGAGATGTTTTGAGTATTTATGATCTTTATTTTTATTTTTTAATTTTTTTGAGATGGAGTTTCTCTCTTATTGCCCAGGCTGGAGTGCAATGGCCCAATCTCGGCTCACTGCAACCTCCACCTCCCGGGTTCTAGCAATTCTCCTGCCTCAGCCTCCCGAGTAACTGAGATTACATGAATGCGCCACCATGCCCAGCTAATTATATATTTTTAGTAGAGACACGGTTTCTCCATGTTGGTCAGGCTGGTCTCAAACTCCTGACCTCAGGTGATCTGCCCACTTCAGCCTCCCAAAGTGCTGGGATTACAGGCATGAGCCACTGTGGCCGGCATCATCTTTATTTTTAATATAATTTAATTGAAATTTTATATAATTTAGTTTATAACAATAGCTGTATTTAAAAACCAGCCTGCAAAATCCTGAAAATTCAACAATCTGCTCCCGTGGACTAGTACAAACTGGCTCCAGCACCCCACTACCGTCTGCATATCACTCCCATTTAAGTGGAAAAGATTAGTTTCTTTTATAAAGTGCTGTGATACTTGCCTTCTAAAATGAAACTTATGGCCAGGCATGGTGGCTCACGCCTATAATCCCAACACTTTGGGAGTCCAAGGCAAGTGGATCATGAGGTCAGGAGTTCAAGACCAGCCTGGTCAACATGGTGAAACCCTGTCTCTACTAAAAATACAAAAATTAGCTGGCTGTGGCGGTACGCACCTGTAATCCCAACTATTTGGGAGGTTGAGGCAGGAGAATTGCTTGAACCCAGGACACGGAAGTTGCAGTGAGCCAAGATCATGCCACTGCACTCCAGCCTGGGAGACAGAGCAAGACTCCATCTCGAAAAAATAATAATAAAATAAAATGAAACATATAAACAGGTGCTCAATATATGTATGTTAGATGAATGAATTTAGAAGAATGTTTGCTCTAATCAGAGCATGCTCTTGATTTTTACAAAATCATACACCTGAATGTAGAATAACTGCATCTGAACTAGCAAATACTGTACTTATTCTAATGAGCCTCTTTTCTCAGCTACAGTGTGATTTTCCACCCTTCTAAAGACAGCTTGAATTTTGAAACTAGGTCCCTACAATTTGATCCTATCTTGTTTGACTTGGAAGAATAACTCATAACAAAGCTGATTTTTAAAATATTGGTAGGTGCCTTAAGACCCTGAGTGTGATGTCTGCTTAGGTGAGCACCTGCTAATTAGCTAGCTGGGATCTGGTCCTTGGGGGACTTGTCTCACCAGCTGCTTCAGGTTGTTTACACTATGAGATACTCACATTTATCCCTGCAATTAATTAGGGGTGGTGCCTTTGCAGTCTTGCTTTTGATTCACAAATGACAAACACATTTCCCCTCAGCACGCTCCTCTCTGCAGTGTTATTATGTAAGTGATCTGTTTGTGGGTTACAGAAGGCAACCCTAGAGCTGTATTGAAGTCACTGCTTTGCAGGCACAGAATAAGGAAGCCATCCATCGGAGGAGCCGGGACCTATGGCATGACTGTTCTTTTGTCTTTCATTTATTCTCACCCACTCAAATAATTAATAAATAAGCACCAAGTGCCCACCTGGAATCTAAGCAGTATGATTATTATTAATTTTTTGGAAACAGAGTCTTGCCTTGTCACCCTGGAGTGCAGTGGCATGATCCCAGCTCCCTGAAGCCTCAACCTCCTAGGCTCAAGCAATCCTCCTGCTTCAGCCTTCTGGGTAGCTGGGCCTACAGGCATGCACCACCACACTTGGCTAATTTTTTGTATTTTTTTTTTTATAGAGACGAAGTTTCTCCATGTTGCCTAGGCTGGTCTTGAACTCGTGGCCCAAGTGATCCGCCCATCTCAGCCTCCCAAAAATACTGGAATTACAGGTATGAGTCACTGTGCCCAGCTGTAAATTCTTAATATTTAAAAAACTTCACTGACTTTTTCTTACAGAGGCAAAGCATAATCATCACTGACTGTAGAAGACAGTAATGAAATACAGATAAGTAAAGACAAAAGAAAAACATCCATGATTCACTCTCAAAGATGTTCACTAAGTCTTCCAGACTTTTTAGTGCATCTATAACATAAGGCTGCAAAATTGGGACCATACTTAATATAAGGTTGTGGGTTTTTTAACTTAAAAATATTTAATGAAAAAAATTACTTAAAAACTTTAAAAAAATATATTTTAGCAATAAAGTCTTGCTCTGTCTCCCAGGCTGGAGTGCAGTGGCACTATCGTTACTCACTGTAACCTCTTACTTCCAGGTTCAAGGTATCCTGCCTCAGCCTCCCGAGTACCTGGGACTGCAGGTGTGAGCCACCGAGACCTGTTAAGAGTTACTTTTATTAAGGCTTTAACACTAGTTAGTCCAAGGAGGAGACAAAGGGTTCCTTTAGACTCATTGTCTTGAAGGAAAATGAAGTGACCCTTTTTGTAATCCTGACCACTCTGGAGAGGCAGTGCTGGTGCCGAAGAAACCAAGTGGCCGCTGCAAGCCCTTCTGCGTAGAGTACGCTGTTCATGAAATGAGGTAATTGGAAGCCTTGGAATCTTGTCATTGTTTTCTTGTGGTGTCAATTGGATTAGATTCTTTAATTTTGGAAATTAGACTGTTGTTAATTAATGCATATTTCTGTAGTTGCTTCCTTTAGCTTAGTGGTTAAAAAAAAATTTAATGCAAGGTTGTGGTATTACCTGTGCTAAGAAACAGAAAAGAGCTTTAGCGGCGACACTGCCTTTAAAATAGAGGGAGCGACGATCTCCTGGGACCCAGCCAGGAGAAGACGCAGCAGGGTCAGAAGAGTTCTCTGAACAACTTTCCATCTAACGCTGGAGACCTGTAGGCATTGTGGCCTCCTTTTGTCTCTGAGAAAGTTTTGGAGATGCTAAGATTAGGTTCTGAGCTCAACTGTTGATAAACAAATACATAGAGGCAGGCAGGCAGCCTGGGTGGGGTGGGAGTGGGCTCCTTCAGGGAGGCTGGAGAGCAGCAGGGAGGAGTCGTGCTCTCCCCTCCTTCCCTCCACTGCCCTTCCCTCAGGGGTCATAGGCCACACCCACTATCTCCTGTAGCCCAGACTTCTCCCTCCTCTGAGCCGCAGACACTCGTGGCCAGCTTCTTAGGTGGCAGTTCTACCTGATGTTCCCCAATCCCCTTCACACTGAACGACGAAGGGGAGCTCATTGCTACCCTGCACCATCAACTCCCCTCCTGCTCCTCTTCCTGGGTCCTTGGGAACCATGTTCTTACCTCTCAAGTCTGTGGGTCTCTTTTTCTTTTTTTAAATTGTCTCTATAGTCTGTCTCCACTGTCTGCCCCACTGCCACTGGCTTGGGTTGGGCCCTCGTGATTTCTCACCTGTATTAGCACAATCTCCTCCTTTGAAGGCATTGTCCCTGCCTCCAGCCTGGCCCCTCGTAATCATTCTTGTCCTGGTGAGCTGGCTACAGCCTTGCTACTGCACGTGGGGTCCCTGGACAGGCTGCTTCAGCATCGCCTGGAAACGTGTCAGGAATGAAGGATCACCGCCCCTATGTTTCCAATCAGTGAGGGTCCTGACAGAAGATGGAAAACCTCGTTGATTTGAATAAGGAAAATTTGATATAACGAATGAGCAAATGGATAAGTAAACTGTATCCACTTATGCAGTGGAAACTTATTCAGGAAACAATATGAATGAATCCCAAGGGCATGATGCCAAATGAAACACTCAAGTCTCAAAAGGTTACAGGCAGTATGATTCTATTTACAGGACATTCTAGAAAAGGCAAAACTTTAGGACCAAGTTCAATGATTTCCAGGGGCTAGGAGGGGGAGGATTTTGTTACAAAGTGACAACATGAAGGATATTTTGGGGGTGTGGAAGTGCTGTGTATTCTCATTCTGAGGTTGGATACACTTGTCTACATTTGTATTAAAACTTATGGAACTGGCTGGGCGCAGTGGCTCACGCCTGTAATCCCAGCACCTTGGGAGGCTGAGGTGGGTGGATCACCCTAGGTTGGGAGTTCAAGCCCAGCCTGACCAGTATGGAGAAACCCCATCTCTACTAAAAATATAAAACTAGCCAGATGTGGTGGCGTATGCGTGTAATCCCAGCTACTCGGGAGGCTGAGGAAGAAGGATCACTTGAACCCGGGAGGCGGAGGTTGTGGTGAGCTGAGATCGGGCCATTGCACTCCAGCCTGGGCAACAAGAGTAAAACTCTGTCAAAAAACAAACAAACAAACAAACAAAAACTCATAGAACTGTATGTCAAAGAAAGCCAAGTGGACTACATGTAAATTAAAAATAAATAAATATCGTAATGCATTATAAACCATTGAATAAAATCAGAAACCATGAGTTCATATTGATAAAACTAAATAAATATAAAATATCTTCCCCCAAACACTACAAAGCAGGGAAATATTAAGTTTACAGTGGAGAAACCTGGCCAACCCACTTTAATAGAGTGACTAAAGGTAATGTCATCAGTAATGTACTAAGTAGAATTATTTGCCATCCAATGAGATGCAACATGAAGATCACAGTCAGGGCTAGCTTCATGGACTTCTGTGGTAGCACAGGACCCAGTGCTCAGAAGGGGCATATGCTTAGTTTAATGCTCTGCTGTTGTTTTCTTGAAATTCTTTTTTTTTTTTTTTTGAGATGAATTCTTGCCCTGTCGCCTAGGCAGGAGTACAATGGTGCGATCTCAGCTCACTGCAACCTCCGCCTCCTGGGTTCAAGCAATTCTCCTGCCTCAGCCTCCTGAGTATCTGGGATTACCGGTGTGTGCCATCATACCCGGCTCATTTTTGTATTTTAGTAGAGATGGGATTTCACCATGTTGGCCAGCCTGGTCTCAAACTCCTGACCTCATGATCCACCCGCCTCAGCCTCCCAAAGTGCTGGGATTACAGGCGAAAGCCACTGTGCCTGGCCTGAAATTCTTAACTGTTTAATGAGGGCTTGGTCTACATTTTCATTTTGCAGTGACCCCTGCGTGTATGTAGCTGGTTCTGAACACAGTATCCTTTCTGTGATTTTCCTGCCAGAGATGTATAACCTGAATTTGATCACGGTGAAACATCAGCTGAAACCAAATTAATGGGCATTTTACAAAATCAGTTGCTTGGACTCTTCACAAGTGTCAAACTCATGAAAGTCACTGAACAACCGAGGAGCTGTTTCATGTTGGAGGATGCTAAGGTAACATGACAAGTAACTGCAATGCAGGTTTCTGTATTGGGTCCTTTGGCAACAAAAAGTGTTGGGACAACTCATGAAACTTGACTGGGGTCTGAAGATGAGGTAGCAGGAATGTACCAGAGTCAACTTTCCTATCCTGACGGTTGAATTGTGATTATGTAGGAGAATGTCCTTGTTTGTAGAACTTCCAAACTTAAATATTTAAGGGTGATGGGGCATCACGTGGGTGTCTTACAGTCAAAATAGTTCAGGGCAGACATTCTTTGTGTTCTTTTTGCAACTTTTCATGAAGTTTGAGGTTATTTCAAATAAGAAAGAGCGATGGGGAGGGAACAGAGTGATGGGGGAGAGGGAAGGCTTCTCTAATAAGGTGACATTTGACCAAGACCTGAATGAAGTGAAGGAGCAAGTCACTGAGTATCTGGAGGAAGAACATTCTGGGCAGAGGGGGCAGAATGGCACCAGAGCTGTGAGGAGGACAGACGCCTGAAGTGTTTTGAGAAATAGCCAGGAGACTAGGGGGCTCATGCAGAGACACGGAATGAGGAAGTGGTAGCAGGGGAGGTCAGGGAGGTGATAGGGACCAAATCAAGTTCCAGCAAGGATGTTTGGTTTTGTTCTCTGTGCTGGGAGACATTGGAGGGTTGGCCAGAGGGGTGACATGACACAACTTGTATTTTACAAGCATCACTATGGCTGCTGTGTGGAAAATAGATGGCAGAGAGGCAGGGGTGGAAGCAAGGACACCAGTTGGGGGACTATGGGAATAGTTCACATTCTGGTGGATAACAGGGCTGCAGAAACCTTCACGAAGCCTGTGAAGAGCCACTGCCGGCCCACAGCACAGAGCACTGGGCTCTGCCCCAGCGGCAGCGATACCATCTGACCACTCCTGCATCCTATGCCCGTCTTCCCCTGGAGGCCTACCAAGAGGTGTCCGTCACAGAAGCTGCTCATCAAAGGGCAGTTCTGATCATGACTTGCCAGGAAGGTTGAAGAGCCAGCTGGTTGCATTGTTAATCAGATTTTTCTTTATTTGCCACAACGCTAAAGTGTCTTTTTAAATGAGTGATCATAGAACCAGACAAGCTCAGGGAGAAATACTGTAACTGTCAGATCTTGTCTTATTGCCTGGAGCTGCCTGGCGACTCCAAGCGCTTTTGTCCTGTGCAAAGTTTGCCTCGTCAAGGCCCTCGAATGAAAGGGTCTTGAGGTTTTATCTGATCCCACCCAACAACAACGAAAACATTTGAGCATTGACCTCTGATTTTTGGACCCAGAGGGACCTTAGTGAAAAATGTTTCCAGTCCCCTCTTTTCCTGGATCCATAAGATGAGTGATAATTTAGAATTTAGTTGGTTTTGTTTTGCTTCAAACTTATCCTCTCGAAGCTCCAATGATGGAAAGATTTGGACGTAGGTGCTAGGAGTTGTGTTCAACTTTCTTCCTGGAACATCCAGTAGTCTTAAGGATATATCTAAAAGACAATTTCATATCTTTTTTATGTTTGGACAAGAATGATGCTTTAATCTCTTATATGATTCTTTTATAAATATATAGAATTCTTTTATAAATATATGCTTATGGTATGCTATGTAAAACACACATTTTAAAAATCCAAGAGCAGGCTTACGCTTGAAGAGCAACATTTAAAAAATGTTCCTTCCCTGACTTTAATAAATGCGTATCTATTGTAAAGTGCATTTCCATTGTGATTCTAAGCCTCTGAGATAGTTAATCCCCAGTGTACAAAGCAGAGACCCAGCTTGGATAGAGGATGATTTGCTCTAGGTTGGAGACAAAGCCGGTGACCTTGGCAATGAGGCAGCTAGTTAGAGTTGAGTGATTTCCAGGTCAGCACACAAGATGATGCACTGCCAAACAGAGCTCTGATCACTGATTTTGTTGGCTTGATAGTGACTGAACTGGTTCTTATTCAGCCCATAGTGCCTGTTCTTAAATTCACTGAGAAGGGTGGTTTATGTTCAAATTTTGTTTGAAGAGATTTATACCATTTAGAGGGTAGAGATAAAAATATGATCTCCTTCCTTAACTTTTAGGATTATAATTCTAGGGAAGATGAAACATCGTTTAATTCTAAAAACACAACAAAAAATATGTAAGCTTTAATATAATAGCATTGCCATGAATTTAATCTTTCAAACAATTTACAAAAAATGTTAGGTGTTGCTATGTCTTATATGTGGTCTATAGGTGACCCTCAAAATTCATATGTTGAAACTTAATCATCAATGAAATAGTATTAAGAGATAGGGCCTCTAGGATTAATGCTCTGATAGAAAGAAATTGAAGGAAGCATTCTAGTAATGCCTTTTTACCCTTTTCACTCCTTCCACCATGTGAGGATGTAGCAAGAGGTCCCACACCAGACACCAGTTGCAAGTGCCTTGATCTTGGACCCCCCAGTCTTCAGAACTACAAGAAACAAATTTCTCTTCTTATGAATTGCCCAGTCTCAGATGTTTTGTTATGGCAGCATGAATAGATCAAGACAGGCATGCTGTAATGTTGTGGTATGTCAAAATTGGAATAGCTCTGTCAAAAATTACGGAGATTTCTTGTGGCTATAACCTATGTTTGTGTCTTATTTCCTGAAACCATTCATAGATCAGTACTTGGATCACATACTTCCAATACATTTTGTCACCTTAATAGACTGAATAAGAAAAATAGAAATATCTGGGTCTTGAGTATATTCACCATGTGACCTTAAGTTTGTATGCCTATGAATATTCTCATTGGTGGGTCTAATTCTCACCTATAGGTCACAGCCTTTTATGGTCTGAATAGTTTTCCCCCAGATTCATATGTTAAAGTCCTAACCTCAAAACCTCAGAATGTAACTGTATTTGGAGATAAGGTCTTTAAATAGGTAATTAAGTTACAAGAAGGTCTTCAGGGTGGTTCCTAATCCAATATGACCAGTGTCCTTATAAGAAAAGGAAATTGTGACATAGATATGTACGTGCATAGAGGAAAGACCATGTGAAGATGCTGGAAGAAGATGGCCATCTATAAGCCAAGGAGAGAATCTTCAGAATGAAACCAACCAACCTTGATCTCAGACCTCAAGCCATCAAAACTGCTAGGAAATACGTTTCTGTTGTTTCAGCCAACTGATGTGTGGTACTTTGTTATGGAAGCCCTAGTAGATGAATACAGATTTTGGTACTGGGAGTGGGGTACTGATAAAACAAATACCAAAAAATTCAGATTGGCTTTGGAACTGGGTAAGCCTAGAAGAGTTTTGAGGGCATATTAGAAAAACTTAGCTGCTCAAAGAGCCTGTTGATAGAAATATGGACATTAAATATGCTTCTGGTGAGGTCTTACATGGAAATGAGGAACATGTTTTGGGCACTGGAGGAAAGATGATCCTTGTTACAAAGTGGCAAAGAACTTGGTTGAATTGTGTTCTAGTGTTTTGTGGAAGGTAAAACTCATAAGTGACAAACTTGGGTATTTAGCTGAGGAAATCTCTAAGGAAAATGTTGAAAGTGTGGCCTGGTTTCTCTTTACCACTTATGGCAAAATGTGACAGCAAAGAGTTAAGTTGAAGAAGAATGTGTTAAGCAAAACGGAACCAGAAATTGAAGGCTTGGAAAATTCTCAGATATGTATATTGCAATACATGAAGAGTTAAGTTAAAAGAATGTCTTTAGAGTGGTCCCTACTCCAATATGACCAGTGTTTTACAGTATTGAATAACAATACTGCCTTTTATGTTACAGGGTAGCTATAACGATCAAATGTAGTAAGTTATATATGTACTCTAAGATCTTGGTAAACTATAAATTGTTCTACAAAGATAAGATGAGGCTTGGATCGTTAAAGTCTCAATCCAGCTCTCTTTCTAATAAACATTATCTCATGCCAACGACTTCTAGACCTCCAGCAAATCAGATCAATAAGCATTTAATTAAATACTCTTAATAGCACATGAATAGATACAATCAGGTGGCCAGTACAGTAGACAATGCCTGTAATCTCAGCACTTTGGGAGACCAAGGCAGGAGGATTGCTTGAGGCCAGGAGTTCGAGACCAGCCTGGGCAATATAGAGAGACCCTATCTCTACAAAACATAACAAAATAAAAAAATTAGTTAGGTGTAGTTGATGTGCACCTGTAGTCCCAGCTACATGGGAGCCTGAGGTGGGAAGATCACTTAAACCTCAGAGTTTGAGGCTGCAGTGAGCTATGACTGTCACTGCACTCCAGCCTGGGCAATGGGGTCTCAAAATGAGGAATAGAAAATAAGCAGAAGGCACAGTCTTTCCTCCACAGTATCTAGAAAGCAAAAAATAAACATATATCTCAACTAATAAACTACACAGCAATCTTGGGATAATACATTTTCAGCTTTTCACATTAATTAATTCTTTAACCTCTAAAGCAAGTTGATATTCTTCCTAACATGTTTTGGGAAAATGACAAAAGCAAATTCAATTTAGAATCTTACAAGCTTTTATTCTTTTTTGTTAGTTTGGCACAGACACATCTTTTTTTCTTTATAACTTCTATTATTCTCTTGGAAGAGCCAGGTTTTTAAATCAGAGGCTGACATCACAGTCTGTAGCTTCTGCCAAACATAAAAGTTTCCAGTGGAGAATATTTGTAAATTTGGCCACTGATTTAATTAAAAACGTTCCCAGGAAGTATGAAAGACAAGGTTGTTAGATCTTTATTTGCAATTGTGAAGCAGTCTAGGAACTTGAGTGATGATGTCTACCTTTAGCACAACTTTTTAGGAAGCTCAAAGCGTGGAGCCTCCTGAGCGTGGAAAGCTTTCATCCTTTTGCTCCTCGTTCAACCTCGCCATTGCTTTTGGGGCTAAAATTCTGTCTTCCCCTAGTCACAGGGGTAAAAACTTTCACAAAATAAGTAATAATAATTTAAAAATAATGGAGGGAGACCAAGCAGAGCTCTGGTTACTGGCATGCCGGCATGCCGGCTCACACCTGTAATCCCAACACTTTGGGAGGCTGAGGCAGGAGTATTACCTGAGGTCAGGAGTTCAAGACCAGCCCCGCCAACATAGTGAAACCCTGTCTCTACTAAAACTGCAAAAATTAGCCAAGCGTGGTGGCGCACGCCTGTAATCCCAGCTATTGGGGAGACTGAGGCAGGAGAATTGCTTGAACCCAGGAAGTGGAAGTTACAGTGAGCCAAGATTGTGCCATTACAGCCTGGGCAACAGAGCAAGACTCTGTCTGAAAAATAAATAAATAAATAAAAATGGGAAGAAGAGAGAGAAGATAATTGAAGGACACCCAGAAACCTTTCCCATCATGTCAGCAATTTACCAGCTACACAGACATTTGCTTCTGAGACAGTGTCTGCATGGATCATATCAACTGACTAATATTCATCGGAGTAAGGCTTTTTGTAAACGTTTTTGCTTTCTAAGGAATCTACTTTAAAGAAAAGATTTTTGGATATGATGGCCCCTTACTGCAGTTCTGAGAGGTGTTATGGAAACGTAATTACACTGTCCATCAGAGGTTTAAGGGAGCCCAATGGCGAATTATTTTGTAAAGTGTAGAATTTTTCAACCATTTGAAGAATCTCCTGCTTACTTTTGATTTTTAACTTTGAATTTCCATGTATTTGTCTCAAAGTCAGAGACATAAATCAACACAGGACCCCAAAGGAATACTGGAGGACTACACAGGTATCTCTGGCAGAGCAAATCTGTTCTGATTCCACACCACCCATCTCCACTCATCACAGAGCCGCAGCATGGGACAGTGCCTCCGTTCCTATCAAGAAAGGGTACTCTCCACATATACACCATGGAATACTATGCAGCCATAAAAGGCGATGAGTTCATGTCCTTTGCAGGGACATGGATGAAGCTGGAAACCATCATTCTCAGCAAACGAATACAAGAACAGAAAACCAAACACCGCATGTTCTCACTCATAAGTGGGATTTGAACAATGAGAACACATGGAAACAGGGAGAGGACCATCACACACCCGGGCCTGTTGGGGGTAGGGGGATTGGAGAGCAATAGCACTAGGAGAAATATCTAATGTAGATGACGGGATGATGGATGCAGCAAACCACCATGGCACATGTATACCTATGTAACAAACCTGCATAATCTGCACATGTGTCCCAGAACTTAAAGTATAATAACAGAATAAACATTTATTGAGAAAAAAAAAAAGAAAGTCCACTCTCAGTGTGTTTGGCTGTGCTGTCATGCACTGCCACACACATCCCAGGAACCCTAGATACTGAAAAAAGAGAAGCTGCTTTCCCAAAACAAGGTTTGTTCCTAAGATCGGCTCATGATCCTCTTTCTCCCTTTATCTTTCTTAACACTAAACACCAGTTTTACTATCCATCGATCCTAACAAGGTAAATTAGCCAAGACCTTCCCATACTGCCTTTACACTTTCATCTTCCCTCTTTTAGCTGCCTTTACCAACCTTATTGATGGGGTTTCACATCTCCCTATATTCTGTACAGGCTGTGTGTGTGCATGCGTGTGTGTGTGTATATGTCTGTGGGTGTGTATCTGTGTCTGTGTGTGTATCTGTGTCTGTCTCTGTGTCCCTCTGTGTGTGTGTATGAATCTATGTCTGGTTTTGTGTCCCTGTGTGTGTATATCTTTGTGTGTGTGTGTGTGTGTGTGTGTGTGTATATCTGTGTGTATGTTGTGGGGGAGGGGGTATGTATGGCGTGTTTCTCTATATTCCTTTTCATTTCTCCCTAAGTGGCTGTGCGCAGATTGCCTCTTTATTCCTTTAGACAAAAAGCAAAGGGCTTTGGGGAGGCCGAGGCAGGAGGGTCACTTGAGCACAGGAGTTAGAGATTAGCCTGGGCAACATAGTGAGACTTCATCTCTACAAAAAACTTTGAACAAAAATTTTAAAAAGCAAAGAGCTTTGGGTAATACTAACAGTAGTCACCACTAGCATCCACATGCAGCTTCCTGTGCATGCGTCAGGCAGCTCATCAGCTGTGTATCTGTGAACCACTTTAATCCCCATCACAACCATAAGAAGGTGGAACTCATTTTACAGATGAGGAAACAGATATGTAAACTCTTGTAAAGAAATCCAGAGGAGTCCGAGCGCAGTAGCTCCCAACACCTTGGGAGGCCGAGGCAGGTGGATCACCTCAGGTCAGGAGTTCAAGACCAGCCTGGCTAACATGGTGAAAACTTGTCTCTAATAAAAATACAAAAATTAGCTGGGCGTGGTGTTGGGTGCCTGAAATCCCAGCTACTGGGGAGGCTGAGACACAAGAATCGCTTGAACCCAGGAGGCAGAGGTTGCAGTGATCTGAGATTGTACCACTGCACTCCAGCCTGGGCAATAGAGTGAGACTCAGCTTCATTTAAAGAAAAAAAGAAAGAAAGAAATCCAAAGGAATGAACAATGAAATACATTGTCCCTCAAATGTGATCCCCCCCCCTTAGGCTCACATTCTTCGTGTATATACATATGCCACTTACTATATGCAACTACTCTAGTTCTATAAATTACCACTGTATCTTAGCTCATTTACCTAAGGGACAAATGGATCTTGAAATTGTTTTTTTAGAGTTAGGAAAGGAGAAAAGAAGAGGAGAGGGCTCATGAGTTGATTATGTAAGAATATATATAGAAAGAATATATACAGAGGACAGGGTTGGAAAAATCCCTATACCATAAAATATTACATTGCATCCTTCATGTAACATATTCATGAGCCTGTAGCTTTCCTTCCTTCCTCCAATGCAGTCAGTGACAGGGACAGCAGTGGTGAGTTGACGCGCTCACAGAGCATCTAGGGAGCACTGACACCCAGTAATCACATTAAAATTTTCCTTAAGGTTCTCTTCTGCCTCAGGACTTGAAACTCGGCAGCCTGCTACCTGGGTAAGCCACATCTCCATGGTACATTACTGCCACCTAGAGCTGATGTATTGAAACACAGATTCTAGATAAAGCAAAGCTGAGAACAAAGCAAAATTAAAAGTCACGCCCACCCCTGTCCTAAAGCAGGCTGTTTTAATCCGAGTGGTTTAGATTAAAAGTATAATGGACTTTAAGATGACATTCCTTTCTTCAAGATGCGCAACTTCCCATCTCTGAAAGTGGGTTACCATGCAATAATGTTTAAATTAAGTTCAGTAGCTCTCAAAATAAGGAAGAAGGAATTTGAGAGAGTGAGACGGAGAACATGTTTTGAAAAATAAACCTTTGCAGTTGTAGCCATCGTTTGAAAGATGAGGAAACTGAAGCTCAAAGCTGTAACAGATTTCTTTTCCTTTTCTTTTCTTTTCTTTTTTTTTTTGAGACAGGGTCTTGCTCTGTCGCCCAGACTGAAGTGCAGTTGGTGTGATCTCAGCTCACTGCGACCGCCGCCTCCTGGATTCAAACGATTCTCCTGCCTCAGCTTCTCAAGTAGCTGGGATTATAGGTGCTTGCCACTACCCACGGCTAATTTTTTTGTATTTTTAGTAGAGATGGGGTTTCACCGTGTTGGCCAGGCTGGTCTCAAACTCCTGACCTCAGGTGATCCACTTGCCTTGGCCTGCCAAAGTGCTGGGATTACAGGTGTGAACCACTGCGCTTGGCCTTGACAGATTTCTTGCATTCAAATTACTACTAAGCAATTTCGGCAAGATGGAATACAGGACTCTGGTTTTTTATCCCAAAATGAAATCATAACATAGAATCAGTGTAAGCCTTAACATAACTCGACAATCAATGGTGGCCTTCCAACTGCCCCACACCACAGTCCTACGAGGCTGTGTCCATGTGCTGTTCTGTCTGAAGGTCACCCTTGGTAAGACCTGGTGGCTTTGGAGTTCTTTCCTGGGAGCAGTGTTGGGTATACGTCCATCTGCGCATATCCTTTCCCCCAACCGGCAGATGCTTGTCCAGGTAGTGGCTGAGGTCAGAGGGCAAAGTCTGTGACAGTAGAAGTGAGTGGAGGGCCTGATCTACTAGGGCAAAGACCTTAAAACAAGCTTTATCATACCAGATTCTCACCCACCAATGCTCAGCCTGGGAGGTGGAAGGAAGCTGTTTTTGTTAAGTGAAGATGTGGCCCCGATGGAGGAAAGGAAGGAGAGTCTGTTTTGTGATCTTTCTTGTGCTTGGACCTCACTAGAGAAGCCTATGGACCTATTTTTTTTTTTTTAGATGGAGTTTTGCTCTTGTTGCCCAGGCTGGGGTGCAATAGTGTGATCTTGGCTCACTGCAACCTCCGCCTCCCAGGTTCAAGTGATTCTCCTGCCTCAGCCTCCTGAGTAGCTGGGATTACAGGTGCACACCACCACACCCAGCTAATTTCGTATTTTTAGTAGAGACAGGGTTTATCCATGTTGGTCAGGCTGGTCTCTAACTCCCAGCCTCAGGTGATCTGCCTGCCTCAGCCTCCCAAAGTGCTAGGATTACAGGCATGAGCCACTACGCCTGGCTGGACCTATTCTTAAAATAATGGTTTTCAATGCATAAAAGGAAAGACATAGGATTG
This sequence comes from Cacajao melanocephalus, assembly GCA_963573385.1. Classification (NCBI taxonomy): domain Eukaryota; kingdom Metazoa; phylum Chordata; class Mammalia; order Primates; family Pitheciidae; genus Cacajao; species Cacajao melanocephalus. The sequence continues at coordinate 45,976 of CAUYLG010061128.1, forward strand.
TAAAGGAAACTAATTATGTGCAAGTGAAGTTACCACATTCTTTAAAATATGTGATATTGTATTGTATGTGTGTCTTAATGAGCTTGGCTGCTATAACAGAATACCACCAACTGGTCAGCTTAAGCAGCAGACAACGATTTCTTACAGATCTAGAGGCTAGAAGTCCAAGATCAAGATACTGGCAGATTTGGGTTTTGGTGAGAGCCCTCTTTCTGGCTTGGCTTGCACAAGATCTCCCTGGATCTCCACATGGCGAGGGAGGCGGGGGAGGGAGGGGAGAGTGGGAGAGACCAAGGGAGAGAGTGAGAGGAAGAGGGGAGTGGGAGGGAGTGGGAAAGAGAGGGAGAGAGCGGGAGAGAGCAGGAGAGACAGGAAGGGAGGGAGAAAGAGAGGGAGGGAGGGAGAGAGACAGCGCGCACACAAGCTCTAGTATCTCCTCCTCTTCTTATAAGGGCACTAATCACATCATAGGGACTCCAGCCTCGAGGTCTCATCTAAACCTAATCACCTCCCAAAGATCTCACCTCCTAAATACCTTCACACTGGGTGTTAGGACTTCAACATATGACTTTGGAAAGGGGTACACAAACTTTCAGACCTAACAACCACCATACTTGTGAAGGGGTGATGAGCATAGTTGGTATTTTGAGATAGTACCACAAGGAAGGATAACATGAAAATATTGGTAATTTCCACTGGTGACAAAATCTCAGGAACTTTGAATGCTATTGTGGTTTGTTGCTTATGTACATAATCGAGAAAATGCTAAATTTCAATAGGAAGTTAGTAAAAATAAGTATGTAATTTTTTCCCACCCACACTGGCAAACCCTGATCGTGATGGTTGACACTGAGTGTCAACTTGACTGGATTGAAAGACCCAAAGTATTAAACCTGGGTGTGTCTGTGAGGGTGTTGACAAAGGAGATTAACAATTGAGTCAGTGGGCTGGGGAAGGTAGACCCACCCGCAATCTGGGTGGGCCCAATCTAATCAGCTGCCAACTTGGCTAGAATAGAAAGAGGCAGAAAAAGGTGAAAAGAGAGATTGTGCTGGATGTGGTGGCTCATGCCTGTAAATCCCAGAACTCTGGGAGGCTGAGATGGGTGGATCACAAGGTCAAGAGATCAAGACCATCCTGACCAACATGGTGAAACCCTGTCTCTACTGAAAATACAAAAATTAACTGGGCGTGGTGGCCAGCTAATGTGAAAAGAGAGACTGGCCAAGCCTCCCAGCCTACATCTTTCTCCTGTGTCAGATGCTTCCTGCCCTGGAACATCAGACTCCAAGTTCTTCAGTTTTGGAACTCAGACTGGCTCTCCTTGCTCCTCAGCCTGCAGACGGCCTATTGTGGGACCCTATGATTGTGTGATTTAACACTTAATAAACCCAAATATATATATATATGCGGGAATACATATATATACGTATATTCTGTTAATTCTGTCCCTCTAAAGAACCCTAATTAATACACCGATAGTCTGTCCATGGGCCTTAGTTTATGAACCTCTGCCTTAGTGAATTCAGCAGATTTACTGGTTTGTAGTTAGCAGGCTATAAGGAGTTTTGGAGTACCCTGCAATGGACTGTATTAAATAGCCCTGAGAAGGTGCCTGGAGAGAACTGTGATTGCATGGGCAGGGACTGTCACACACGCCACCCCTGGCTGCACTGTTTATCTCCCCCCAGCCATTTCTGGAATGGAGGACATGGGTCAATTGTAAGGTCTGGCCTAAATCCAGTGTCCTTTTCTCACTGTGTGGCCTTGGGTGAAAGGGTGAAAGTGAATGTCGGTGGGTCGAGTCAGCTCCTGGCCAGAGACTTCTGACTCCAATAGCGAGATCTGCTTTTTTTGTTTGTTTGTTTGCTTCCTGGATGTATTAGGAAATCCACAGATTTGTGTTCTTTAGGGAAACAGTGAATTTCTAGTTTTCAAGGCCAAATGAATCCTTTCATAAATAGAGTAAAAGTTAAAATTCAAAAGGGGAGAAGTAGAAATCGTTGGGAGGGTGTGAAATCTCAGTAGAAATGTCGTTCTATACTAGAAGCAATTTTTTCTTGAACATTTTCAGTATCTAAACTTGTAAGAGATGGGTGAAAATCTCTTTTCAACCTTGTTAGGGAAAACCATTGACCAATTCTAGAGGGACTATTTTAAAGCCGTTTCTTTGAGTCCATCCTTAAATTAAAACACTCAGGAGGATGTTCTAATTAAACTTTCTAATAAAAAAGAAAAATGCCCCATATCACTTGATTTAGACGCTTCTCCTGCCTCCAAGTTAATAGTGTCATTGGTACCTTTTCAACATATAAGAGCTTAGGTTCATGGAAGCCTCTAGTGCCTGCAGGTTTGATATTCCCTGCGGTCAGATGTCCACACTGTGGCTTCTCTGCAACAGGCATGCTTATGTGCCAGGGGCTGGGGAAGGAGGGATGGTGATGACCATGCTGGGGAGGAAGGTGGGCTCCTGGCTATAGGCACATTCAGAAAACTGTCCCCCTCTGTCACCTTTCCAAAAGCAAGGCCTGCTTTAATGAGGTGGGAGCAGGAGGGAAGCGAAGGCTTGTCACAAGGCAAGTAGATGGTGGACAGAAGAAGGCAGAGAAGGGCAGTTTATGGAATTCATTTGGAGTTATAAAAAAGTTAGTTGTCGGCCGGGCGTGATGGCTCACGCCTGTAATCCAAGCACTTTGGAGGCCAAGGCGGGCGGATCACCTGAGGTCGGGAGTTCAAGACCAGCCTGACCAACATGGTGAAACCCCATCTTTAAAAAAAAAAAAAAAAAA
>CAUYLG010061129.1:0-12195 GCA_963573385.1 Cacajao melanocephalus
AACCATTGTGGAAGACGGTGTGGCGATTCCTCAAGGATCTAGAAATAGAAATACCATTTGACCCAGCAATCCCATTACTGGGTATATACCCAAAGGATTATAAATCATTCTGTTATAAAGACACATGCACACATATGTTTACTGTGGCACTGTTCACAATAGCAAAGATCTAGAAGCAACCCAAATGCCCATCAATGATAGACTGGATAAAGAAAATGTGGCACATATACACCATGGAATACTATGCAGCTACAAAAAAGGATGAGTTCATGTCCTTTGCAGGGACATGGATAAAGCTGGAAACCATCATTCTCAGCAAACTGACACAAGACTAGAAAACCAAACACTGCATGTTCTCTCTCATAAGTGGTGTTGAACAATGAGAACACATGGACACAGGGAGGTGAACATCACACACCGGAGCCTGTCGGGGGTGGGGGTTAGGGGAGGGATAGCAAGGGGTGCGGAATAAGGGAGGGATCCATTAGGAGAAATACCTAATGCAGATGACAGGGTGATGAATGCAGCAAACCACCATGGCACGTTTATACCTATGTAACAGACCTGCACGTTCTGCACATGAAGCCCAGAACTTAAAGTATAATACAAAAAAAAATAGGAAAGAAAAGCCAGACCAGAGACGGAGCACTGGGCTTTCCCCACCATGTGCCACTGTCTCCTAACGTTGGTACCAGCTGCTTCATCAGAACCACACAGAAAATCAAACCTGGCCAGCCTCTTCCTAGGTTAGTGAGCAGCTCCCTAACATACTTGTAAGCCTCATTCCTGGTCAGCTCTGTGGTCTTGTAATTCCAGCTCTGTCTATTACTCAGCTAGAGGGGTCTGGGTCGGGGCACTGTCTCTGACTGATGGACACTTAAGTCCTGCAGCTCCTAAAGGTCACAGTAAAGAGGTGCTGCGGGGTGGAGGGCGAATGCTACCCTCTATTTGTAACCCTGGAATGCAGAGAGGTAGCCCTTGCTCTTCCCTCTGCCCAGCACAATCTTCCTCCCAAAAGCTGCACCACTCACTCCCACTTCCTTCAGAGACCATCTTATCAGAGGCCTTTCCCCCACTCATCCACACACTTGGCCCTCTCTGGGGCCTTACCCTATTTTTCCTTCACAGCATATACCACTTGTTACATATATATGTGTGCATACATAAATATATATCTATATTTGGATTTATTGACTGTACCCTCCACCCTCTTCCCACTGGAAAGAAAGGCCCACGTGGGAGGGACTTTGGTTTGGCTCTTAGCTGTATTATTGTCACCAACTAGCACAGCTGCCAGTCAATAAATATTTGTCAAAGGAATTAATGAAATCTCTTCTCCCACTTATACTACTGTCCTTGCAGTTTCTAATTTCAACTTACAAGTGGACTATGAACTGCAAATCACTATATTATGCACTAATGCCAATTTTAAAAATCATTAGGATGACCTGGAATGAACTTGGCTTAGTTTTAATCTGCCACCTGAATATGGTCTAGGTTTCAGGTGAAAACAAACACAGGATCCTTCAGGATTTGAGACCTGCAGTACAGTAATTCCCGCAGAGATACGGAGGGCTCCTGGAATTTGTCACCTTCACTGTTTAATCACACAACATTCCCTGCCCAGGCCAATTGGCATTACCTCCTGACTTCAAAATGCCCCTCTCCAGCTCCTGTGCTGGTTATAAAACAAAACGAAACAAAAAAAACATGGCTGGGTGTGGTGGCTCACGCCTGTAATCCCAGCACTTTGGGAGGCTGAGGCAGGCAAATCACGAGGTCAGGAGTTCCAGACCAGCCTGACCAACATAGTGAAACCCCATCTCTACTAAAAAATAAAAAAATTAGCCAGGCGTGGTGGCATGTGCCTGTAGTCCCAGCAACTCAGGAGGCTGAGGCAGGAGAATTGCTAGAACCTGGGAGTTGGAGGTTGCAGTGAGCCAAGATCCCGCTACTGCACTCCAGCCTGGGCAACAGAGCAAGACTCAGTCTCAAAAAAACAAAAACAAAAAAACACTGAAGTCCACTGGAGCAAATTTTAACTTTAATGTGCCAACTCACCAAAGAGCCAGGTGATTCGACTCAGCTGCCGAGGAAGGAAAGGTGAAAAGTATGTGGACAAAAGAGATCATTTGTTGTTTTTACGTCAAACAATTCTCCAAACGTATTTCATATTGAGAATCAGACAGGCACAAATGCACGTCTGGATTATATATATTGTTGAAAGTAAATTCATTTGCTCAGTGAGTCAAGGTTGGCAGGAAGCCAAAATGTACTAGCTGAGGCTTCAGCCAGTCATGATTATCTAGATCATTTAAAACAAAATCACTTCTATCTCAGCCAATTATTAAAGTAGAAAGTATTTTTTCTTTTCCAAAAACAATCCTTAAATCATTAACAATGCTTATTTTGAAATATATTATAAATAGGGGTTTAAAATGTGTATGTACAGGCCCAGCGCAGTGGCTCACGCCTGTAATCCCAGCACTTTGGAAGGCCAAGGCAGGCAGATCACCTGAGGCCAGGAGTTTGAGACCAGCCTGGTCAATATGGTGAAACCCTGTCTCCACTAAAAATACAAAAATTAGCTGGGTGTGGTTGTGCACATCTGTAGTTCCAGCTACTCAGGAGGCAGGAGAATGACTTGAACCTGGGAGGCAGAGGTTGCAGCGAGCCGACATCGTGCCACTGTACTCCAGCCTGGGCAACAGTCAGGCTCTGTCTCAGAAAAAAAAAAAATGTGTATGTACAGCTTAAAATGAACCTCATGTGACTACACTGGAGACACAAGCACCTCCAAAGACCCCTGAGCACTCTGCCATCTCGCCCCCTTTCCTCTCCAGAGGAAACCAATATCCAGACCTTTGTGCTGACCTCCCCCTGGCATTTCTTTTTAATTGTTTTTATCTCTCTGTGAATTTCTCAAAAACATTGTTTAGTTTGGAAAAAACTGAGCAGTAAGCACAGACTTAGCTTTGTAAGGGGAGGGCAAGGATGCTCCCACAGCTCGCAAGCTCCCTGAAGACGACTGAGCGGAGCTCCCGGGCAGAGACTGGCTTCAACTTCCCCTTGAGTTCTGAGAGTCCTTGTGGGGGTGTGTCACAGGGCGTAGTGTGAGCGAGATGCTGGCTGACCAGCAGAAACATGGTCAAAGGGCATGAGCTGCTCTGGATTTTCTGCCTCCAGACTCACCGCGGCTGCAGTGAGTGGAAACAGATCTGGAAGAGTTCATCAGTTCCCCAGAGCACTCTGGGACGCAGGGCTGTTAATCTTCTTCAACCTGGCACACCTGAGCATTTTATCTGCATTTACAAGCACCGTCGTTGCTCTGCGATCATAACCCTCCGCAGTCAATCTCCTGAGTCACAGCCACAGTCTAGACCAGCTGCCCACTAAGCCAGGCGGGAGCACAGCTCTCCTCCCAGGAGCTACCTTGTCCTCCCTGGGTTCAGGATCCCTCTCTGTATCCCATGTCTCCTTTTTCCTGGGACTACTACTTCATCTGGAGGAGCACATCGTCTGATACCTTCTTGAGAAAGGGTGAAAGGATGTAAATAGACAGGGCTGCCTGACGCAACTCGGTGGGGTGGGGTGTGTCCAGGTGCTCCAGATGCACCGCTCCTCTCTGGGGCCTCCTGGGAGACAGCCCACCAGCTGGGATGTTCTAATTTGGACTCAGTAGAAACTATCAAAGTAGATGCAGTCTCAGAAAACTAGGAGGGTCAAGAATTGAGTGTGTTCTTGGCTGATCTCATCTCTGACAAAAAGAGAGAGTAAGAGAATGAGAGAGAGAAAGAGAGAGAGAGAGAGAGAAAGAGAGAGAAAGAGAGAGAAAGAGAGAATTGGGCCTGTTGTAGTGCACAGCATTCCAGCTGCTGCATGCCAGCCTTGGTGACATAGTGAGACCCATCTGTAATTAAAAAAAAAAAATTGAGCCTGGAGGAACTTAAATTAGCACTGTCCTGGCCTTGGAATGCCTTTAGAAAGACAATCAAAAAACCCCAAGGTCCAGCAGTGCAAGCAGAGGGGAGCCGTCAAGTGCTGGTGCACCAAGAATTCCAAGGCCTGGGCCCCGCAGCTCCCTGGCAGCAGCATTTGAGCCTTATAAGGCAGCGTAAGTTGTTTCTAGGTGCTGAGGAGGCTGGGGATACAGGAGGCAGCGAGTCTACATCTCCCCTCCCCCAGCTGGCAGTCCCCTCCCCGTCGAGGTACTGATAAGATATTGCAGTCTTGACTGTGTCTCCCTGAGATTTAAGAGAGGTATCAGGAGACACACCCTCTGTGTTTGGTTTCAATCCCCAGCCCTGCCCTTTGCTGTGGGGAGTAAACCAAAGCAAAAGCACTCTGAAGTGGAACCAAGTCATCATTCTCTCCTATCTGGAATCTGGGCGAGACTTTGTGGTCTTAGTAAGAGCATGCTGACCTGGGGGCAGGGGACATGGGCCTCACCCCTGGGAGCCACTAGTGCATGCTCCTAGACAGTCATTATCTGGGCCTTGGGTTAGGTTCCCCTTCTTTTTTTTTTTTTTTGAGACGAAGTTTTGCTCTTGTTGTCCAGGCTGGAGTGAAGCGGCTCGATCTTGGCTCACCGCCACAACCTTCGCCTCCTGGGTTCAAGCGATTCTCCTGCCTCAGCCTCCCAAGTAGCTGGGATTACAGGTATGTGCCACCACGCCCAGCTAATTTTGTATTTTTAGTAGAGACAGGGCTTCTCCATGTTGGCCAGGCTGGTCTTAAACTCCTGACCTCAGGTGATCCGCCCACCTCAGCCTCTCAAAGTGCTGGGATTACAGGTGTGAGCCACCGCGCCTGGCTAGGTTCCCCTTCTTTAAACTGGAGGTTGGGGGTCAGGGGTTCTCCTCTCATGGAACATCAGAATCACTTGGAGAGATTTAACTAGCTGTAGCCGCTCATGCCCAGGGAGGCCCAGGGAGCATATTTTTGAAAACCCTTAGTTGATTCTTGTGTCATCCAGCTGAGAAACACTCACAGATTACTCTAAGGACTTTTGTAGCATTATGGTTAAGTAATTCTGATAAGAAAATAAACTGTAGGTAATTTTTCTTTTTTTAAGAAAGAGTCTCTGGGAGGCAGGGTTAAAAAAAAAAAGAGAGAAAGAGTCTCACTCTGTCACCCAGGCTGGAGTGCAGTGGTGCAATCTCAGCTCACTGCAACCGCTGTCTCCCAGGCTCAAGTGGCTCTCATGTCTCAGCCACCGAGTAGCTGGGATTACAGGCAAAGCGCCACCATGTGTGACTAATGTAGGTAATATTTTGCAACATCAAATCCAAGTGTAGGCCAGAAGCAGTGGCTCATGCCTGTAATCCCAGCACCTTGGAAGGCTGAGGTAGGCAGATCACTTGAGGTCAGGAGTTTGAGACCCGCCTGGGCAAAGTGGTGAAACCCTACTAAAAATACAAAAATTAGCTGGGCATAGTGGTGCACACCTGTAGTGCCAGCTATTTGGGAGGCTGGATGATCATCTGAGCCTGGGGAAGTCAAAGCTGCAGTGAACTGAGATCATACCACTGCACTCTGGCCTGGGTGACAGAGCGAGACTCTGTCTCAAAAAAAAAAAAAAAAAAAAAAAAAATCAAAGGGTAATCACAGATTCCTTGACCGGTGGTCTTGTAAAAAATATCCAGCCAGGTGCGGTGGCTCACACCTGTAATCCCAGCACTCTGGGAGGCCGAGGTGGGCAGATCACAAGGTCAAGAGTTCGAGACCAGCCTGACCAATATGGTGAAACCCCATCTCTACTAAAAATACAAAAATAATTAGCTGGTTGTGGTGGTGAGCCTGTAATCCCAGCTACTTAGGAGGCTGAGGCAGGAGAATTGCTTGAACCTGGGAGGCGGAGTTTGCAGTGAGCTGAGATCTTGCCACTGCACTCTAGCCTGGGCAACAGAGCGAGACTCCCTCTCTCAAAAAAAAAAAAAAAAAGAAATATCCATCGTTCTGTACAATTCAACAGGGCTTAAAAACTACAATGTGGCTGGGCACAGTGGCTCACACCTATAGTCCCAGCACTTTGGGAGGCCAAGGTAGGCGGATCAAGAGTTCAAGAGATCAAGACTGTCCTGGCTAACATGGTGAAACCCTGTCTCTACTAAAAATACAAAAATTCGCTGGGTGTGGTGGTGCATACCTGTAGTCCTAGCTACTCTGGAGGCTGAGGCAGGAGAATCACTTGAACCTGGGAGGCAGAGGTTGCAGTGAGCTGAGATGGCGCCACTGCACTCCAGCCTGGGCAACTCTGTCAAAAAAAAAAAAACAAAAAACACCTACAATGAAAGCACTGGCTTCTAATTATGCCTAAGGAGAGACGTTAGGATTCTTCAATGTCCCTAAACATTTGTCCATTTTCTTAAGTATTTTACTCCCTAGTAGGATGGGTATTTCTTCACTTCCATCCCATTTAAAAATCACTTATTATTTATTTATTTATTTATTTTTGAGATGGAGTCTCACTCTGTTGCCCAGGCTGGAGTACAGTGGCACACTCTCAGCTCATTATAACCTATGCCTCCTGGGCTCAAGCGATCCTCCTGCCTCAGCCTCCCGAGTAGCTGGGATTACAGGTATGTGCCACCATGCCCAGCTAATTTTTTGTATTTTTTTGTAGAGACAGGGATTCACCATGTTACCCAGGCTGGTCTCAAACACCAGACTCAAGTGATCTGCCTGCCTTGGTTTCCCAAATTGCTGGGATTACAGACATGAGCCAAGCTAATGTTTCTAAGTCCACCTCTCTTTTTACTCCATCCCATGCCACCAGGAACTATTAATAAGACCTGTGACATTTTGTCTACTAAAGCACAGAATCTCCAAACTCATGCCATGCAAAGTGGCAAATTAAAGTGGATACAAATAATTTCATTCTTCACAAATGAATCTAGACTATAAACTGAGGATGCAATAAAGGATTTAAGAATCTTTTATTGCCGGGCGTGGTGGCTCACACCTGTAATCCCAGCACTTTGGGAGGCTGAGGTGGATGGATCATGAGGTCAGGGGTTTGAGACCAGCTTGACTAACATGGTGAAACCTGGTCTCTACTTAAAAATAAAAAAATTAGCCGGGCGTGATAGTGCACACCTGTAAACCCAGCTACTTGGGAGGCTGAGGCAGGAGAATTGCTTGAACCTGGGAGGTAGAGATTGCAGTGAGCCAAGAGCGTGTCATTGCACTCCAGCATGGGCGACAGAGTGAGATTCTGTCTCAAAAAAAAAAAAAGAATATTTTATTGAGATTGTTACTTCAATGTTCAAGTTCTTAGTAAGCTGAGAAAAATAAAGCAATTTTTTTTTTGAGAAAGTGTCTTGCTCTGTGGCCAAGTGTGGTGGCTCATGCCTATAATCTCAACACTTTGGGAGGCCGAGGCGGGCAGATCACTTGAGGTCAGGAGTTCGAGACCAGCCTGGTCAACATGGTGAAACCCCAACTTAACCAAAAATATAAAAATTTAGCTGGATCTGTTGGCACGTACCTGTAATCCCAGCTACTCAGGAGGCTAAGGGAGAATTGCTTGAACCTGGAAGGCGGAGTCTGCAGTAAGCCAAGATCACGCCACTGCACTCCAGCCTGGGCGATGGGGAGAGATTTCACCTCAAAAAAATACAAAACAAACAGAAAAAGAAAGTGTCTTGCTCTGTTGCCCAGGCCTGAGTGCAGTGACAGGATCTTGGGTTACCACAGTGGAACCTGCCAGGCTTAAGAACTACTCAGTTCCAGCTACTCAGGAGGCTGAGGTGGAAGGATACTCAGTACAGGTGCATGCCACAATGCCTGGTTAATTTTATTTTTTGTACAGATGGGAGTCTCCCTATGTTGTTCAGGCTCAAACTCCTGGACTCAGGTAGTCCTCCTGCTTTGGCCTCCTAAAGTGCTGAGATTAGAGGCACGAGCCATTGCACCTGGCCAAATGAAGGAATTTTAAAAAATCAGACATGAGGTAGGTCCTCAAAAAGTGTTGTTGAATATATTTGCTTTTCATCTCTTTTTATTCATTTTTATTTTTCTCCATCTCCTTTTTTTTTTTTTTTAGAAACAGGGCCTCACTCTGTCATGCAGGCTGGAGTGCAGCGGCATGATCATAGCTCACTGCAACCTTGATCTCCTGGGCTCAAGTAATCCTCTTCCCTCAGCCTCCCAAGTAGCTGGGACACTACTATACTGGCTAATTCTTTTTCTTCTTTTTAGAGACGGGGTCTTGCTATGTTGCGCAGGCTAGTCTTGAATTCCTGGCCTCAAGGCATCTTCCCACTTTGGCCTCCCAAAGTGCTGGGATTATAGGCTGATCCATGGCACCTGGCCCTGATCCCCTTTTCTAATATATGGCTTTTTAATTTGAAAAACTGATTTCCTTATACATCATGAAAGAGCATCTCTACAGCTCCCTGGACTATGCTATTTCCTTCACCCAGTGTCTCCACTTCTAAAGTCCTCAGTTACTGTGAAACTCATTTATCTTTCTCCAACATTAATGTGAGAAAGTTCAAGTGAATGAAACTTCCTGGAATCTGAAAAGAAGACCCATTGTCCACTTAACCAGGCTCACAATCAGCCAGAGTGGGAAGGCAGGTTTTCCTGTCTGTACAAAAAAAGGTAATTAGAATTTTGGTTGTAATAAATATCAATAATCTCCTCTTTGAAGCTGTTTTAGAGAATGCTCCTGTAGGCCAGGCTCCTAGAAACAGTTTCTTTTGAACACTTTGACCATATTCAGGGCTCCCAGGCCCCTCAGCATGAGAGAAGTATTGCTAAAACGGCTTCTGGCCAGCAGTAACTAAATACCAGAGGAAGCCCCACCTCCAAAGCCTCACAGCTTCTCTTCAGACAGCAGTGAAGTCTCAGTTTGGTGGAAATGACATCAGATCTTCACTGTTAACTGTGCTTTGTATCCTAGAATGAAGTGATTCAGTTCAATTATTATAAAAAATTACTTGCTGGCCGGGTGCAGTGGCTCATGCCTGTAATCCCTCCCAGGTACTCGTGAGGCCAAGACAGGAGAATTGCTTGAACCCAGGAGGCAAAGGTTGCAGTGAGCCGAGATTGCACCACTGCACTCCAGCCTGGGCGACAGAGGGAGACTCTGTCTCAAAAATAAAATTTAAAAAAAGTTACTTGGTTCTTATTATGTGTCAAGAGCTACAGATGCCAAAATGAGGAGGCCATGCTATTACCAGTTTTAGCCTAGCACTTAAATAGCAGATCTAGTATCAGTGCTGGTCAGTCCAGGTCAGCACAGAAGGCAGTCTGAGCTGAAAGCAGATGGAGCAGGCAAAGCTGCTCAGAAAATGGTATTTAAATCCCAAAGCAGGCCCTGTGGGTGGTAGGAAGGAGGCATTCTGGGAAGTGGGAACATCATGAGCACAAATTCAGAGGTGTGAAAAAACATAGCATTGGAATGAAATGGCAATCAATCCAATCAAGGCAAGAGGACAGGTACCAAAGGTGGGTTGATGTCAGATTACAGAGTCCGTGTGTAATTAGACTAATAAATTAATACCACTGAAGAATGTTCCACAGAGAAGTGACATGATTTATTTTTTTGAGACAGAGGCTGGAATGCAGTGGCACAATCTCTGTAGGTTCAAGTGATTCTTGTGCCTCAGCCTCCCAAGTAGCTGGGATTCAGGCGTGCACCAACATGCCCAGCTAATTTTTTGTATTTTTAGTAGAGATGGGGTTTCATCATGTTGGCCAGACTGGATTAATTTGCATTTTGGAAAGGCAGCTCCAGTTTCATTGTACAAGAGATCTAAACAGATTAACTAGGAAGCTATAGCAATAGTTATGAAAGGTGATGAAAGCCTGAAATTAGATCAGTGTCTATGAGAACAAAGGGGACAGATTTCAGAAACATTTCTACATCATAAATGACTGAGCCAGAACCGAAGCTGACATCAGATTTCTGGCTTGGGTGATAAGGAACAAGGCAGGAAGAACAGCAGTGAGGATAGAGGTGGAAGGGCAGATCAGGAATTTCACTGGAGTTTTCCCATCTTGAGACTTTGGTCTTGGAAGACAGAATGGCTGTGACATCATGTGGACTTTTTACTTCAGCATCTAGGAAAGTGTTCTTTGGAACACCTTTGCTGAATCTCTCTCTCCTCCACTCAAGGGTAAGGCTTACTTGGTAGTGCGACCAGATTGCACAGTGTCAACATGCTTTCTAAGGAAAATTCCAGAAGGCAGCATTCATCCAGACAACCTTGCTGGCTGCATACATATTTGAAGCTTATGTGCATAAATGGAGTTCTTCCAGAAGAGACAATGGCATGTGTGGAAGGTTAATCAATAAATTCAGCTACTGCTTTTTCCAACTTCAGTTTCTCTCTGTAACCAGATGGAACAGCATGAGCAAAGAATCTCATGTTTTAGGGTAAAAAGAGGGAGGAAAGGGTGGCTAACCTATCCGCCAGGAATACTAAACTATATGTGGTTCTTTACTTTTAAGCAACCCACATTTTCAACATTGATATCCCTATTGATTTGATTTTCAGAATATGTATTTATAGTACTTCTCCAGAATCAGATGAAGAATCAGGAGTTACACATTTTTACCTTAAGTTTGTTAACTTTTTTTTTTTTTGAGACAGAGTCTTACTCTGTTGCCCCAGCTACAGTGCAGTGGTGCAATCTCAGGGTTCAAGCAATTCTCTGCCTCCCGGGTTCAAGCAATTCTCCTGCCTCAGCCTCCCTAGTAGCTGGGATTACAGGCATCCTCCACCATGCCTGGCTAATTTTTCTATTTTTAGTAAAGATGGGATTTCACCATGTTGCCCAGGCTGGTTTTCAACTCCTGAGCTCAAGGGATCCTCCTTCCTCCATCTCCCAAAATGCTGGGATTACAGGCATGTGTCACTGAGCCTGGCTGTTTCTTAACTTTTTAACACAAGTAAACATATTTGCAGAAAAGAGTCCAGGTAAGCATACAGCATGATGCATCTTCACAAAGGAAACACGATCACGTAACCATCAACCTGATCAAGGAGGGTGTGGTTGGCACACCAGGGGCCGCCCTACTTCATCCTCCCTTCCAGTCACCACCCCTCCCAAAGTAACCATCGGCCAACTAATGGTATCAAATGGCTTTGTCTTTGAACTTTATATACATTAACCGGTAGAATCACATAAGGACAGGCTTCTTTCAATCAACATCTCTGAGTCACCCACGTTGTTGTAGCAAGCTTGTCATTGCTGAGCAGCACTGCATTCTAGTGTATGAAAATACCACATTTATCTGTTCTAATGTTGACGAACATTTGGGTTGTTTCTAGTTTTGATCTATTATGAATTATGCTGCTATTTTGGTGAATATATATATGCATATTCATATATATGTATGCATGTAGGATTGGTACACTGGACTATGCACATGTCTCTTTATTGTTTTTATTTTTTGGGTCTTGCTTTGTCACTCAGGATGGAATGCAGTGGCACAAACATGGCTCACTGCAGCCTCAACCTTCCATGCTCAAGTGATCCTCCCACTCAGCCTCCCAAGTAGCTGGGACTGTTGGCGGTCTAGCTGGGACTGTTGTCGGTCACCACCACAACCAGCTAATTTTTACATTTTTTGTAGAGATGGGGTTTCACCATGTTGTCCAGGTTGGTCTGGAATTCCTGAGCTCACTGATCCACCTGCCTTGGCTCCCAAAGTGCTGGGATTACAGGCGTGAGTCACTGCACCCGGCTCTTTGTCATTTTTCTTTTCTTTTTTTTTTTTGAGATGGAGTCTCACTCTGTTGCCCAGGCTGGAGTGCAATGGCTCGATCTTGGCTCACTGCAACCTCCGCCTCCCAGGTTCAAGTGATTCTCCTGCCTCAGCCTCCCAAGTAGCTGGGATAACAGGCACACACCACCACACTCAGCTAACTTTTGTATTTTTAGTGGAGACGGGGTTTCACCATGTTGGTCAGGCTGGTCTCCAACTCCTGACCTCGTGATCTGCCTGCCTTGCCCTCCCAAAGGGCTGGGATTACAGGTGTGAGTCACCATGCCTGGCCAGCATAGTGAGGGATTTACCCAAAAAATGTATCCAAATCTATTCAGTTCCTAAGTTTAAAAGTGAGATCTTAAAAAAAACAGGTGGGGGGGGTGGCTGGGCCTGGTGGCACACGCCTGTAATCCCAGCACTTTGGGAGGCCAAGGCAGGTGGATCACCTGAGGTCAGGAGTTTGAGACCAG